>JAVTVY010049260.1:0-24364 GCA_036873755.1 Hanleya hanleyi
ACGCTTGTATTTAACCCCTCGAACGAATTCCGACTTGAAGGTATTGGGACATTAGGGAGAGTTTTCTCCAGGTTAGATGCCATTTGATTTTGTGTTCTTCTATTCGTATTAATTGATATTTGAGGCTGAAAGTAAACTAAATTATTTCAGCATTGCATACCAGTTCCGGAAAATATAAATTGGACAGCAACTTTATAAAATATACAGGAGTTTAAAAAAATATCCCATAAAATCGTATTTTATGCTCTTTGTTATTATCAAATACCATTGAATGTAAACGAAAGAATAACTTTTTAAGTAAACGTTACATGAGACATTAATATTAAGCACGAACATGTCAGTGTACTTTTACTCCTTTATTTATTTCTTGCTTCTTCGCATGGCGCCCACCAATAAGATGATATACACTGCCAAAAGGATATGGATGCTCTGACCAAAATATAATCTTTACGCTCGAACACGCATCTTGACCATGACAAATTTGGTCAAAACGACCATAAAAAGAGATGTTAGTAGTATATAAAACCCTTTACAGGTCGCATTGACCTCATTTCGACCTCATTTCAAGGTCACAGAGGTGGAGTATAGTTCCGGCAGAAGGACCAAAAGCTACCTCCAGCACAGGAGAGTTCCAAATTTGCATATCACGTGACCCAGGTCAAAGATGTATTCATCCGCGGTGATGCGATCATGTCTGGCGGTGATTCGGTCTCGGGAAAAAGCTTCCGCGGAGAAAAAGTAGTCCCTAGATAAAATGGTCCGATTGGGTCGAGTGAGGTATCAAAGTGAAGCTTATGTGAAGGGGCATCTAATGGGCTGGGTGTGGGGTTGACATAGCGGCATTCTGCGCATGCGCGGTGGCCCAAGGGTATGGAAATAGCCGTTTTGGGATGTAGGGGAGCTACTAATGGTCCAATGGGATCGAGTGAGGTATCAAAGTGAAGCATTCGTGAAGGGGCATCTGATGGGCTGGGTGTGGGGTTGAAGTATCGGCATTCTGCGCATGCGCGGTGGCCGAAGGGTATGGAAATAGACGTTTTGGAGCTAGGGGAGCCCCTAATGGTCCAATGGGGTCATATGAGGTATCAATTTCACTGGACTAGCGCCTCGGGCGTTGTCACCATTCTGCGCATGCGCAGACAGGGAATTGTGGGAAAAGGGTATGGAAATTGACGTTTTGGAGCTAGGGGAGCCCCTAATGAGCCGATTGGGTCGAGTGAGGTATCAAAGTGAAGTATATTTCAAGCATGGGTGGGTGCATGTAAAGTTTTTCCTGAAAAAAAAAAAATACGGAACACGGACTTTATCGAAAAACCTGGGAAAATGCCTATATGGAGTATGGGGGGTATATAGGTCGCCGGGCTTAACGGGGCTTGCCTATCAATAGAGTTATCTCCCCCTAGTTCCAGGGTGGGTGTATGTAAAAATTTTCCTGAAAAAATACGGAATACGGACTTTATCCTAAATTACGGGAAAATGCCTATATGGGGTATGGGAGGTATAGGATCAATGTTTGTCCCCTGGGAAACCTACTTCTCGACATTTGCGGTATGGGTTGTGGGGTCGCGTTTTCTTAGTCTCGTCATTTAGAACATGATAGGAAGTGTCCCGGCACGAATCGGTGAAATTTTTGAAAAAAGTACGATATAGCCCCATATAGTCCCATACTGGGGGTACAGGATCAATGTTTGTCCCTCTGGGAAACGTACTTCTATACATTTGCGGTAGGGTTGTGGGGTCTCGTTTTTCACGTCTCGTCAAGACAAACATGATAGGAAGTGTCCCGGCACGAAACGGTGAAATTTTTGAAAAAGTACGATATAGCCCCATATAGTCCCATACTGGGGGTATAGGATCAATGTTTGTCCCCCTGGGAAACCTACTTCTATACATTTGCGGTAGGGTTGTTTGGATTTGTTTTTCACGTCTCGTCATTTAGAACACGATAGGAAGTGTCCCGGAGCGAATCGGTGAAATTTTTGAAAAAAGTCACCGAGGCCTGGGTAGGCCCATAGGGCTATATACTACATGGCTATGGGTGTATAGGCCCATACGGGGTGGACATGTTGGAGTCTAGGTGAGCCCCTAATGATCCTATGAGGTCGGTTGAGGTCTTATTTTGAAGCTCTCGTGGAGTAGCATCCGACTGGGCTAATGGTCCGTCCGTGTTCAATAGTCTGCGCATGCGCAGACTGGCCCGTAGTATAGAAAGTAGGCATTTTGGGTGTTATGTAGGGGTGTGTTTGGGATAGAGATGGGCTATTCACGGTTCGAATGGGTCGTGTGAGGTGTCAAAGTGAAGCTTGTGTGGGGTAGAGTCAGAATGGTGTGTTTTTGAATGCAAGTCGCGTTAATCTGCGCATGCGCAGTTGGTTGTAGTAAGTAAAGTGGCCATTTTGGGGCAGTGAAGGAAGGTATTTGGGGTCGAGATGGGCTATTCACGGTTCGAATGCGTCCTGGAAGGTGTCATCTTGTAGTTCTCGGGGTGTACATTCCGATTTGAGGGATGTTGCGTCATCTGTGACGTCATCAGTGACGTCATCGGTACGAGTAGTAGCGAAAGTGGCCATTTTCGGGCAGTACATGAAGGTATTTGGGGTCGAGATGGGCTATTCACGGTTCGAATGCGTCCTGGAAGGTGTCATCTTGTAGTTCTCGGGGTGTACATTCCGATTTAAGGATGTCCGCGTCATCTGTGACGTCATCAGTGACGTCATCAGTACGAGTAGTAGCGAAAGGGGGCATTTTGGGTGCTATGTAGGGGTGTGTTTGGGGTAGAGATGGGCTACTCACGATTCGAATGGGTCGTGTGAGGTGTCAAAGTGAAGCTTGTGTGGGGTAGAGTCAGAATGGTGTGTTTTTGAATGCAAGTCGCGTTAATCTGCGCATGCGCAGTTGGTTGTAGTAAGTAAAGTGGCCATTTTGGGGCAGTGAAGGAAGGTATTTGGGGTCGAGATGGGCTATTCACGGTTCGAATGCGTCCTGGAAGGTGTCATCTTGTAGTTCTCGGGGTGTACATACCGATTTGAGGGATGTTCCCGTGATCTGTGACGTCATCGGTGACGTCATCGGTACGAGTAGTAGCGAAAGTGGACATTTTGGGGGTGAGTTTGGGGTCGAGATGGGCTATTCACGGTTCGAATGCGTCCTGGAAGGTGTCATCTTGTAGTTCTCGGGGTGTACATACCGATTTGAGGGATGTTCCCGTGATCTGTGACGTCATCGGTGACGTCATCGGTACGAGTAGTAGCGAAAGTGGACATTTTGGGGGTGCGTGGGGGTGAGTTTGGGGTCGAGATGGGCTATTCACGGTTCGAATGCGTCCTGGAAGGTGTCATCGTGTAGTTCTCGGGGTGTACATTCCGATTTAAGGGATGTCCGCGTCATCTGTGACGTCATTGATGACGTCATCAGTACGAGTAGTAGCGAAAGGGGACATTTTGTGGGTGCGTGGGGGTGAGTTTGGTGTAGAGAGGGACTATCCTTAGTCCGAATGCGTCGTGTGAGGTGTCATTTTGTAGCTCTCGAAGTGTACATTCCGAGTTGAGGCATGTCCGAAGCATCTGTGACGTCATTGTTGACGTCATCAGTAGGAGTAGTAGCGAAAGTGGACATTTTGGGGCAGTGAAGGAAGGTATTCGGAGTAGAGGAACCATCCTTGGTCCGAATGCGTCCTGAGAGGTGTCATGTTGTAGCTCTCGGGGTGTACATTCCGAGTTGAGGGATATCCACAGCATCTGTGACGTCATTGGTGACGTCATCAGTACGAGTAGTAGCGAAAGTGGGCATTTTTTAGCAGTGAAGGATGTTATTTGGTGTAGAGATGGACCATCCGCGGTGCGAATGCGTCGTGTGAGGTGTCATCTTGTAGCAACGCCCACCAAAGCCATTCTTAATGCTTCACGCCCTGGTGAAATAGCTCAGAAGCTCTGATATTCCATGGAATTGTCACTAATTCTTCGAAATGCAGTGACGCCCTCGACGCCCGTCGTTACGCTTTAACACTCTAACATAACACTATGATATAGACAGGAGAGAGAACAACAACAGCAACAACAACAAGGATGACACATGAGAGAACAACAACAACAAGAAGTTTTTTTTCATATAGTTTATTCTCCCCAATGTTACATCATACCCACATTGGTTACCCTCTCCACTATCCACTTGGTGTTGGGGCGTTGTTGTTGGGCCCATTCCAAGGGATCCACGGTGGCCAGGTTCTCCAGCATCGTCTCTAGCGACGCCCGGTTAATGATGGTAAACGGTTGGTCAAATACCCGGATGTTACTGCTCGGGTAAAAGTATCGGACTTGATCTGTCTCCTTATGCTGCAGCACATAACCAAACGCCAGATTTAATTTGAAGGACGTTGCTTGGTCATTGAAGATGGCTTCCACGTAGCTGCGTAGACGGGCGAGGTCGGTCAGTCGAAAATTGTAGATATCTTGAATAGGGCGATGACGGTGGAAACAGTGCCGTATCATGGTCCAATGGCGCCGATAGATGTCACTCACTGGATGGTCGTCCTGTAGCAGATCGCTAGGGGCATCCACAGCATCTTCCGAAAAATGTTCGATGTCGTCAGGCGTATGACTCGAAACCGTAACGCTGGGGCCCGGCTGGATATCCAGGCCCTCCTGGACTGTAGGTATAGGCGGGCTCTTCGTCATCGCATCACCAATGGCGTTCGTCTCCCCGGGTTCATCTTCTCTGGCTCTGACCTTCCGCGGCTCCTCTTTAGTAGAATGTTGTCGCACATGCCATGGTATCGGGGCATGAATCAAACGTTGGTGCTGTCTTAACCTACTGGGTCGTTTGAAGAGTCGACCACAATCGTTACATTGTACCGTCACACCCTCGTGGAGTGCCTTCTCATGGCGCAGTAAATTATCCTCCCGATTGAATGATCGTGCACAGATTATACAAGTATACCGTGCATCGTTGTGGGTGGAGGCCTCGTGACGTCGTAAACTTTCTATTCGAGCAAACTGCTTCTGGCAAGTTGTGCAAGTGAACATCTTGGTAGTTGACAGAGTATCGGATGAAACGACCAGGCCGCTTCCCTTTTATAGTACGCTAGCTGGTGATCTATTTTTAGCACACTCAGTTCAACTACCCCAAGTCGAGGACCAGACATATAGAGTATGTATTGCATGCTATGGTATTCATCAGTGCAAGGGTGGCACATTCAGCCGATGGGTGGTGGTCGGTCAGCTTGGTAACGAAAAACGTGACATTGGTCACCCTCTCTACGACCCATTGTGTGTTGGGGCGTTGTTGTTGGGCCCATTCCAAGGGATCCACGGTGTCCAGTTTCTCCAGCATTGCCTCTAGCGACGCCCGGTTAATGATGGTAAACGGTTGGTCAAATACCCGGATGTTACTGCTCGGGTAAAAATATCGGGCTGCTTGGTCTGTGTCCTTATGCTGCAGCACATAACCAAACGCCAGATTCAACTTGAAGGCCGTAGTTTGATCGTTGAAGATGGCTTTCACGTAGCTGCGTAGGCGGGTGAGGTTGGTCAGTCGGAAATTGTAGATATCTTGAATGGGGCGATGACGGTAGAAACAGTGCCGGATCATGTGCCAATGGCGCCGATAGATGTCACTCACTGGATGGTGTTCGTGTAACAGATCGCTAGGAACATGTATGGGTTCGTCCACGAAGTGTACTTTGCTCTCCTCGTCGTGCAAAATCTGGCCCAATGCCTTGTCGTCGGAATTTGACTGTTGAATTAGGGCGCCATCATCATCTTCAACCCTCGTGCGATGGGTGGGAGTTCCCGCTTTCTCGATACTGGTGCCTACGGACTCTTCTACCTGCAGACGTGACTGCAGAACAGGGTGTCGTGTGCGTTGGTGTCGCAGCAACTGATTGGTCAGTTTGAAAATCCGACCACATTCTTCGCATGGACGCTTGGGTACTTCATGGCGTGCACGTGTATGGCGCTGTAAATGATGTGGGCGCTGAAACGACAGTGTACATATCGTACAGCTATGCCGGGCGGTTCCTTCGTGCTTGGTAGCCTCATGGCGGCGCAAGTCGTGCAGACGAGTGAATGCTTTCGAGCACGTAGTACAAGTGAACATCTTGGTAGTTGACAGAGTATCTGATGAAACGACCAGGCCGCTTCCCTTTTATAGCACGCTAGCTGGTGATCTATTTTTAGCACACTCAAACAAACCCCCACAAACAGGTCAGTACCATCTCCTTTCCTTCAATTCACATCGAAAGTGACGTCATACCCCAACATGTCTAAACATGATCCGACAACATGAAAAGGATGCAGGTCAAGTGCACTCAATGACCTGGTGTACAAACGACCTTATATGACCACTCACTCACTCATGTGTGTGTGTGTGTGTCTGTTTACCTGTGTGTCTGCGTCTGTGTGTATGTGTCTGTGTGTGTGTGCATGCATGTGTGTGTAGGTATGTGTGTGTGTGTATGCATAGGTGTGTGTATGTGTGTGGGTGTGCGTGAATGCGCGTGTGTGTGCGTGTAGGTGTGTATACGTCTGTGTGCGTGTGTATGTGTGTGTAGGCGTGTGCTTGTGCGTGTATATGCGTGAGTATGTGCTTGTATGCATCTGTGTGTGTGTGTGTGTGTGTGTAAGTGTGTGTGTGCTTGTCAGTGTGTTCACGCGTATATGTGTGCGTGTGTATGACTGTATGTGTGTATGCGTCTCTGTGTATGTTTGTGTGTGTGTACGTGTGGGTGTATGCCTGCGTATGCGTGCGTGTATGCATGTGTATGTATGTCTCTGTGTGTATGTGTGTGTGCTTGTGAGTGTGTACGCTTGTGTGTATGCGTGCGTGTGTATATGCGTCTGGGTATACGTGTGTGTGCGTGTGCGTGTGCGTATGCATGTGTGTATGCATGTATGCCTCTGTGTGTGTAAGTGTGTGCTTGCGAGTGTGTTTCTTAGATCGGAGCTCTTGGAGCTCAAAGCCTGTGGAGCTCAGAGCTCGGAAGTGACATTTGCATATGACCGCTGTGAGGTCACTTCCGCTTCCGTTCACGTGACCGGAACTGAGCTTTGACCCCGGCGCGCAAAGGTTTCCACCGCGGTGGAAACCTTTACACCTCGCGCGCCGGGGTCAAAGCTCAGTTCCGGTCACGTGAACGGAAGCGGAAGTGACCTCACAGAGGTCATATGCAAATGTCACTTCCGAGCTCTGAGCTCCACAGGCTTTGAGCTCCAAGAGCTCCGATCTAAGAAACACACTCGCAAGCACACAATTACACACACAGAGGCATACATGCATACACACATGCATACACACACGCACACGCACACACACGTATACCCAGACGCATATACACACGCACGCATACACACACGCGTACACACTCACAAGCACACACACACACACACACACACAGAGACATACATACACATGCATACACACACGCATACGCAGGCATACACACACACGTACACACACACACACATACACAGAGACGCATACACACATACAGTCATACACACGCACACATATACGCGTGAACACACTGACAAGCACACACACACTTACACACACACACACAGATGCATACAAGCACATACTCACGCATATACACGCACAAGCACACGCCTACACACACATACACACGCACACAGACGTATACACACCTACACGCACACACACGCGCATTCACGCACACCCACACACATACACACACCTATGCATACACACACACATACCTACACACATACATGCATGCACACACCCACAGACACATACACACAGACGCAGACACACAGGTAAACAGACACACACACACACATGAGTGAGTGAGTGGTCATATAAGGTCGTTTGTACACCAGGTCATTGAGTGCACTTGACCTGCATCCTTTTCATGTTGTCGGATCATGTTTAGACATGTTGGGGTATGACGTCACTTTCGATGTGAATTGAAGGAAAGGAGATGGTACTGACCTGTTTGTGGGGGTTCGTTTGAGTGTGCTAAAAATAGATTACCAGATAGCGTGCTATAAAAGGGAAGCGGCCTGGTCGTTTCATCAGACACTCTGTCAACCGCCAAGATGTTCACTTGTACTACGTGGTCGAAAGCATTCACTCGTCTGCACGACTTGCGCTGCCATGAGGCTACCAAGCACGAAGGAACCGCCCGGCATAGCTGTACGATATGTACACTGTCGTTTCAGCGCCCAGATCATTTACAGCGCCACACACGTGCACGCCATGAAGTACCCAAGCGTCCATGCGAATTACAAGCGTCTAGTCCGTCATTCATAATCCAGCCGTCGTCCATTAGAGAATATCCGCGTCGGATTTTCAAACTGACCAGTCAGTTGCTGCGACACCAACGCACACGACACCCTGTTCTGCAGTCACGTCTGCAGGTAGAAGAGTCCGTAGGCACCAGTATCGAGAAAGCGGGAACTCCCACCCATCGCACGAGGGTTGAAGATGATGATGTCACCCTAATTCAACAGTCAAATTCCGACGACAAGACATTGGGCCAGATTTTGCACGACGAGGAGAGCAAAGTACACTTCGTGGACGAACCCATACATGTTCCTAGCGATCTGTTACACGAACACCATCCAGTGAGTAACATCTATCGGCGCCATTGGCACATGATCCGGCACTGTTTCTACCGTCATCGCCCCATTCAAGATATCTACAATTTCCGACTGACCAACCTCACCCGCCTACGCAGCTACGTGAAAGCCATCTTCAACGATCAAACTACGGCCTTCAAGTTGAATCTGGCGTTTGGTTATGTGCTGCAGCATAACGACACAAACCAAGCAGCCCGATATTTTTACCCGAGCAGTAACATCCGGGTATTTGACCAACCGTTTACCATCATTAACCGGGCGTCGCTAGAGGCAATGCTGGAGAAACTGGACACCGTGGATCCCTTGGAATGGGCCCAACAACAACGCCCCAACACACAATGGGTCGTAGAGAGGGTGACCAATGTCACGTTTTTCGTTACCAATCTGACCGACCACCCCCATCGGCTGAATGTGCCACCCTTGCACTGATGAATACCATAGCATGCAATGCATACTCTATATGTCTGGTCCTCGACTTGGGGTAGTTGAACTGAGTGTGCTAAAAATAGATCACCAGCTAGCGTACTATAAAAGGGAAGCGGCCTGGTCGTTTCATCCGATACTCTGTCAACTACCAAGATGTTCACTTGCACAACTTGCCAGAAGCAGTTTGCTCGAACAGAAAGTTTACGACGTCACGAGGCCTCCACCCACAACGATGCACGGTATACTTGTATAATCTGTGCACGATCATTCAATCGGGAGGATAATTTACTGCGCCATGAGAAGGCACTCCACGAGGGTGTGACGGTACAATGTAACGATTGTGGTCGACTCTTCAAGCGACCCAGTCGGTTAAGACAGCACCAACGTTTGATTCATGCCCCTTCTCCACGATTCGGGCGACAACATTCTACTAAAGAGGAGCCGCGGAAGGTCAGAGCCAGAGAAGATGAACCCGGGGAGACGAACGCCACTGGTGATGCGATGACGAAGAGCCCGCCTATACCCACAGTTCAGGAGGGCCTGGATATCCAGCCGGACCCCAGCGTTACGGTTTCGAGTCATACGCCTGACGACATCGAACATTTTTCGGAAGATGCAGTGGATGCCCCTAGCGATCTGCTACAGGACGACCATCCGGTGAGTGACATCTATCGGCGCCATTGGACCATGATACGGCACTGTTTCCACCGTCATCGCCCTATTCAAGATATCTACAATTTTCGACTGACCGACCTCGCCCGTCTACGCAGCTACGTGGAAGTCATGTGACGCAGTCAGTATGTCGGCACCTCTTCCCACTTCCCTTATATGTGTTGTAATTTTTACCTGTATATGGCGAGATTCTGCTGGTGGACGTTTCGTCCCCGAGGCCCGCCCCCTGTACAGACCTTTGGTCTTTGATATATGTTGGCATTTGTGGGAAGTTGATGCTGGGTCGACATCGGGCCTTACAGACTAGTCTTCTGTGTTAAATGTCGTCATTTACATCTGACGACGATACAGCTCACCAATCTCCAATGTAAGAGTTGTCACAGCGAAACAGCTCACCAATTACCAGTATACGAGTTGTCAGAGCATTTCCATCATAGCTCTCTAGATTTGTATCTGATACCGCTTATGCCGGTGCTAGGGGCCGTGTGGTCATATCATCCAAGTTGCCACATGAACAGGTACAATAAAAGCGTACCTGAGATACAACACATATCACGAATCGTTAGATTCTTGGTATGTGCTTAAGAATAGGTCAACCAGAAGACTATTCTGTGAAGTCATGTGACGCAGTCAGTATGTCGGCACCTCTTCCCACTTCCCTTATATGTGTTGTAACTTCAAATTAAATCTGGCGTTTGGTTATGTGCAGCAGCATAAGGAGACAGATCAAGTCCGATACTTTTACCCGAGCAGTAACATCCGGGTATTTGACCAACCGTTTACCATCATTAACCGGGCGTCGCTAGAGACGATGCTGGAGAACCTGGCCACTGTGGATCCCTTGGAATGGGCCCAACAACAACGCCCCAACACCAAGTGGATAGTGGAGAGGGTAACCAATGTTACGTTCTTCGTGGTTAAACTGACCACCACCCCCATCGGATGAAAGTACTCACCCATGCACTGATAGATTCTCAGAATGCGCAAACAACTATCTGAGGATATGTTGCCTCAACCGTATCCTGGCCTGCCCGACGGTGATTAGAATAAACGGTTCAGAGCGAACATGGCCGAAGATGGAACTTTCTGAAATGGAGACTTCTGATTGGACAAGAATACATCTAACGGACAGGAACGAATATGAAACATGCAAATGGTGGCCTCTGATTTGACAAGAATCTTCTTGAATTGTAAATATACCCAACGCGGCTCCCCCAGCGTGGGTATGATGTAACATTGGGGAGAATAAACTATATGAAAAAAAACCTTCTTGTTGCTGTTGTTCTCTCATGTGTCATCCTTGTTGCTGTTGCTGTTGTTGTTCTCTCTCCGGTCTATATCATAGTGTTATGTTAGAGTGTTAAAGCGTAACGACGGGCGTCGAGGGCGTCACTGCATTTCGAAGAATTAGTGACAATTCCATGGAATATCAGAGCTTCTGAGCTATTTCACCAGGGCGTTGAAGCATTAAGAATGGCTTTGGTGGGCGTTGCTACAAGATGACACCTCACACCGCGGATGGTCCATCTCTACACCAAATAACATCCTTCACTGCTAAAAAATGCCCACTTTCGCTACTACTCGTACTGATGACGTCACCAATGACGTCACAGATGTTGTGGATATCCCTCAACTCGGAATGTACACCCCGAGAGCTACAACATGACACCTCCCAGGACGCATTCGGACCAAGGATGGTTCCTCTCTACTCCGAATACCTTCCTTCACTGCCCCTAAATGTCCACTTTCGCTACTACTCCTACTGATGACGTCAACAATGACGTCACAGATGCTTCGGACATGCCTCAACTCGGAATGTACACCTCGAGAGCTACAAAATGACACCTCACACGACGCATTCGGACTAAGGATAGTCCCTATCTACACCAAACTCACCCCCACGCACCCACAAAATGTCCACTTTCGCTAGTACTCGTACCGATGACGTCATCAATGACGTCACAGATGACGCGGACATCCCTCAAATCGGAATGTACACCCCGAGAGCAACAAAATGACACCTCACACGACGCATTTGAACCGTGAATAGCCCATCTCGACCCCAAATACCTTCATGTACTGCCCGAAAATGTCCACTTTCGCTACTACTCGTACCGATGACGTCACCGATGACGTCACAGATGACGCGGACATCTCTCAAATCGGAATGTACATCCCGAGAGCAACAAAATGACACCTCACACGATGCATTTGGACCAAGGATGGTCCTCTCTACCCCAAACACCTTCATGTACTGCCCCAAAATGGCCACTTTACTTACTACAACCAACTGCGCATGCGCAGATTGACGCGACTTGCATTCAAAAACACGCCATTCTGACTCTACCCCACACAAGCTTCACTTTGACATCCTCCACGACCCATTCGAACCAAGGATGGTCCCTCTCTACCCCAAATACACCCCTACATAGCACCCAAAAGGCCCCTTTCACTACTACTCGTACTGATGACGTCACTGATGACGTCACAGATGACGCGGACATCCCTTAAATCGGGGTCTACACCCCGAGAGCTACAAAATGACACCTTCCAGGACGCATTCCAACCAAGGATGGACCATCTCTACACCAAATAACTTCATGTACTGCCCGAAAATGGCCACTTTCGCTACTACTCGTACTGATGACGTCACAGGTGACGTGAACAGCCCTCAAATCGGGGTCTACACCCCGAGAGCTACAAGATGACACCTTCCAGGACGCATTCGAACCGTGAATAGCCCATCTCGACCCCAAATACCTTCATGTACTGCCCCAAAATGGCCACTTTTCTTACTACAACCAACTGCGCATGCGCAGATTAACGCGACTTGCACTTAAAAACACACCATTCTGACTCTAACCCACACAAGCTTCACTTTGACACCTCACACGACCCATTCGAACCGTGAATAGCCCGTCTCTATCCCAAACACACCCCTACATAGCACCCAAAATGCCTGTTTTCTATACTACGGCCAGGCTGCGCATGCGCAGACTATTGAACACGGACGAACCATTAGCCCAGTCGGATGCTCCTGCATGAGAGCTTCACAATAAGACCTCATACGACCTCATAGGATCATTAGGGGCTCACCTAGACTCCAACATGTCCACCCCGTATAGGTCTATAGCCCATAGCCATGCAGTATATAGGCCTATGGGCCTACCCAGGCCTCGGTGACTTTTTCCAAAAATTTCACCGTTTCGCTCCGGGACACTTCCTATCGTGTTCTAAATGACGAGACGTGAAAAACAAATCCAAACACCCCTACCGCAAATGTATAGAAGTAGATTTCCCAGGGGGACAAACATTGATCCTATACCCTCAGTATGGGACTATATGGGTCTATATGGGTCTCAGTGACTTTTTTCAAAAATTTCACCGATTCGCTCCGGGACACTTCCTATCATGTTCTAAATGACGAGACTAAGAAAACGAGACCCCACAACCCTACCGCAAATGTATAGAAGTACGTTTCCCAGGGGGACAAACATTGATCCTATACCCCAGTATGGAACTATATGGGGCTCGGTGACTTTTTTCAAAAATTTCACCGATTCGTGCCGGGACACTTCCTATCATGTTCTAAATGACGAGACGAGTAAAACGAGACCCCACAACCCTACCGCAAATGTATAGAAGTACGTTTCCCAGGGGGACAAACATTGATCCTATACCCCCAGTATGGGACTATATGGGGCTATATCGTACTTTTCCAAAAATTTCACCGATTCGTGCCGGGACACTTCCTATCATGTTCTAAATGACGAGACGTGAAAAACACATCCAAACAACCCTACCGCAAATGTATAGAAGTACGTTTCCCAGGGGGACAAACATTGATCCTATACCCCCAGTATGGGACTATATGGGGCTATATCGTACTTTTTCAAAAATTTCACCGATTCGCTGCGGGACACTTCCTATCATGTTTGTCTTGACGAGACTAAGAAAACGAGACCCCACAACCTATACCGCAAATGTCGAGAAGTAGGTTTCCCAGAATGGTCCTATACCCCCCATACCCCATATAGGCATTTTCACGTAATTTAAGATAAAGTCCGTGTTCCGTATTTTTTCAGGAAAAATTCTACATACACCCACCCTGGAACTAGGGGGAGATAACTCTATTGATAGACAAACCTCGTTAAGCCCGGCGACCTATATACCCCCGATACCCCATATAGGCATTTCCAGGATTTTTCGATAAAGTCCGTGTTCCGGGTTTTTTTCAGGAAAATTTTTACATGCACCCACCCATGACTGGATGCCCCTTTACATAGGCTTCACATGGATACCTCATACAACTCCATCGGCTCATTAGGGGCGCACCTAGATCCCAAAACGTCTATTTCCATACCCTTTTCCCACAATTCCCTGTCTGCGCATGCGCAGAATGGTGACAACGCCCGAGCCGCCAGTCCAGTCAAATGCCCCTTCACAAATGCTTCACATTGATACCTCATATGACCCCATTGGACCATTAGTGGCTCCCCTAGCTCCCAACACGTCTATTTCCATACCCTTTTCCCACAATTCCCTGTCTGCGCATACGCAGAATGGTGACAACGCCCGAGCCGCTAGTCCAGTCAAATGCCCCTTCACAAATGCTTCACATTGATACCTCATATGACCCCATTGGACCATTAGTGGCTCCCCTAGCTCCCAACACGTCTATTTCCATACCCTTTTCTCAGAATTCCCTGTCTGCGCATGCGCAGAATGGTGACAACGGCCGACCCACTAGTCCAGTCAGATGCCCCTTCACGAATGCTTCACTTTGATACCTCACTCGACCCCATCGGACCAATAGTGGCTCCCCTAGCTCCCTAAACGTCAATTTCCATACCCTTCGGCCACCGCGCATGCGCAGAATGCCGATATGTCAACCCCACATCCAGCCCATCAGATGCCCCTTCGCGAATGCTTCACTTTGATACCTCACTCGACCCAATCGGACCATTTTATCTAGGGACTACTTTTTCTCCGCGGAAGCGACCGCATCACCGCCAGACATGACCGCATTACCGCGGAAGAATACAAAGGTCAAAGATTAACCGAACTATAGTGACCTAGATTGGAACTCTTCTGATTGAAGGTGGGAAAGGTCAGCCACATGACCTTGACCTCTGTGACCTTGAAATGAGGTCGAAATGAGGTCAATAAGCTCTGTGCCGTCCTTTATATACTACTCACCATTATGTCTTGTTTTTCATTTGTTTACAATAATTTGATTATATATAACTATTGTATAAACATCGCAATATTTCTGTCCATTATAGTAATATCTCTCTTCGAATCGTTTGGCATTCTTAATTTTTCATTTAAGGATAAAATTAAAATAATTCTATCAGTTTAATTCCTTAAATAAATTTATAATGAAGAAGCATCCCAATATTTTGTGGTTTATATATTCGATCAACATACTTTATCGCAGATCCGATCCAGAGTATCAATTCTGATCGAATGTGTTTGATTATACTGTAAATAATTCATATTTTCGGGACCTTGAAATGAAACATATAGGCAGTCTGCTATGTCAGATAAAGAACAATACGGTTCCCGCGATTGATCAAATATTCAATGCATCATCCACAACCACAGCAATTCGGAAACTTTTGGGTTGCCAGTATTTCATCAGAAATCACCAAGCCACAAACGACCAGGAAAATGAAAAGAACTCGCACTAGGCTGAGGGTCCGTGTAACCTTGCACAGTTCAATTTTCGTTTTTCGTTTTTGGTTTCTCAAAATCAAAAATCAAAATTTGACCATCAATTTTCAATTTTCGTTTTTTGTTTCTGTAATCTCAAAATCAAAAATTGAAATTTGACCGTCAATTTTCAATTTTCGTTTTTTGTTTTTGTGTTCTCAAATCAAAAATTGAAAATTGACTGTCAATTTTCAATTTTTGATTCTGGGATTACAAAAACAAAAAACGAAAATTGATATTTGACAGTCAATTTTCAATTTTCGTTTTTCGTTTTGCTTCACGCAAAAATGAAAATCAAATATTGAAAATTGCCTCCACTTGTCCGTTTTTCGTTTTTTTTGTTTGATTTTAACTTTGACGTATCAATGTTAAGTTCGTATGTGGACGGGTTATGATGTCACTTCCAGTACGACGAGTAGAATAGAAAACGCAAAGCATGTCGTATAAGAGGTGTGGAGCGTGAGAGGCATGTGGCCACCCAGGCCACCCTCGGGAGCCAGTGTATTGATATATTTGTTACTGTATCTATACAATGCCTTAGTTAGTTGCACACGGTAGTTCTGGATAAAAAAAAAGATCAAGGCGTATCCTCTAAATCAAACCAATTATCGAACAGGTTCAGCTAGCTCATTACGCCAATCCACTAGCTGGACGGTTTGAGATGTGACATCGCTGGCATAACTTTGATGTCAGGCTGAAATCGACATCGAGAGTCAAGGCAAGAACCGCCGGCTTGGGATACCGACATGCTAATTCAAAATAACCTCGGGGGATGAAATGTTCGAGATTGCGGCAACGACTCAAGAACTGACTCGAATCACCAAAAATGTCCAGGTAGACTCTGTGCGGGGATTCACGATTTACCTGGACTTGTGAAGATGCACCAGACAGGTCTGGATATGTGGCATCCCGCTGTTCTCATTGGTTATTGGCACTAAGGCCTGAACCAATCAGCACGTGGGCTTAGATTTTCTCATTTCTAAAATTAGATGTTTAGAGCGCTATAAAAGCGAACAGCATTCATGCATACAACCGCTATTTGTTATTGATTTGAAATATAGTATTTATAAAGATACCAACAAAGATTTAAAGCATCGCGGTGATGGGCCGCGAAATCCGTACATGGCAAGCAGCCCGTAAACCACCATTTCAAACAAGCACACAATCGCCACGTTTGATGTCAGACGTCTGAAAGATTCAACGCTTCAGGCCCAATCTTCATTCTCTATTTTTGGGACCTGGATCGTTGGAGCGTTCAAATGCACTTCAACGTTCAGCGTCAAAAACGCTTCAACGCTTTAAGTGCGGGTGTCAAACGCTTCAACGCATCGACGCGGGAAGTTCCTTTGGGGGTTATGATTAGGGTACCCACGTATTTATTATACTACCCTACTTTAATGAAACTCCCATGTGTATCAACCCCGTTGTTCTCCATATAATGCTATAATGCATATAATACACCTGCTGCACGAATGCCTACTCGCTTCTGCACATGCGCATTTGGCCCATTCTATTCTAGCTCGAATGCCTGGCTCCAGGGATCTGTTGTGTAGTGAAACTCCCACATCTTTCCCCTTACTGGTTTTCCATATTATGCTCCACACCTGCCTAAACAATCCGATTTGCGCTTTCCATACTACTTTGCGGACCGAAAGTGACATCTTAAGTCTTGCGCGTGCGCAGTTAACATTGGCGAGTGAAAGTTAAAATCAAAAAACGAAAAACGGACATGTCGAGGCAATTTTCAATATTTGATTTTCATTTTTGCGCGAAGTAAAACGAAAAACGAAAATTGAAAATTGAATGTCAAATTTCAATTTTTGATTTTGAGAAACCGAAAACGAAAAACGAAAATTGAAAATTGACGGTCAAATTTCAATTTTTGATTTTTAGAAACCAAAAACAAAAAAACGAAAATTAAATTGTGCAAGGTTACACGGACCGCTGAGCCTATGTATATAATTTTCAATGTCCCTTCTAAGCTTCCGTAATATAACAGTGACTATATAGACCTATATGCATATGGTTTGCGAAAAATGAAAAAAAAAAAAAAAATTGATACGAAAAAGGCAAAGTGAGAAGCGAACAAAGTTTAAAGTTTAAAGTTTAAAGTTTAGTTTATTGTACAAACACCAGAAATTGGCAGGGTACGGTACAAGGATGAGAAAGCATGAGTAAACATATAACAATTCAACATGCAAGTGTAACTGTATAATACATAGCAAGATTATGCAGGATAATGGCTGTAGTAGCGTGGAGCTATAAGTTGGCATGCCCAGATTATGTTGACGGCATACAGATTTTTTACTACTGATACAGATTCTGGTCGTATATTTATCAAACCTATGGATAGTTCTTGAACTACCCAGAAACCTGAACTGCTGGACAAGACAGCAGATCTTGGCGTAAGGTAGTGCACTCAGCTATATGCTTGCAGATCTTTGGACAGATAACGGGATCATTATTAGCCATTAAATACAAGAAGTATACTTCGTTCGTTTCTAGGCTTTGCATATTTCATATTATGTTGATCTTGACTGTTTATTGGTATTCCTCTTGTTGTTAAATTTGTATACGGCCTCGATGAGGTGTTTTATACAATAAAATGAATCTGAATCTGAATCTAGCGGTGGAGAATAACATTAGGTCACGTGCTACTAACGGGATGTCATGTGACACGATGACCTGAATGCACTGCCACTGGAGGGGTCGAAAGTTTTGCATTTGTATTTAAAATCTGAAATGACCACGAACAGATGACGATGACTGATAGAGAGCCACTTCTATCAGATAGGAGTGATGGTCAAAATGGTGTCTTGGACCACGTTAGTTTGTCGAGCAGCCAAGAAGAAAAAGTGAGTCTGAGTATGAAATTTTGACAGTTACAGCAGGGATTATGCGGTGACTCGTTTTCGTGCTCTAGCTCATATAATTTGTTTGTTGTAGATTGAGGGATTGGAGAGAGGGGGTGGGCGGGGGGATGTTTGCTGTAGATTAAACTGTTAAACCTAATTCCCACTTTTCGATTTCAAACTTGCGTATAATTGTGTTGAAGAAAGTGGAACAATTTCCTTTGATTCCGTTATTTATTCGTTAATTTGCATGATGGACTCGTAGTTCAATCATGAACGTCGCTCGTCTGGGCTCTCTCAGAGGCAGGAGAGAGCCCAGACGAGCGACGTTCATGATTGAACTAGATGGACTCGGGGAAAGGTAGACGATCCTACAAATATCTGTGATCCATCATATTCACTCAACAAAAATCAACCTGTAAATTAAACTGTGTGCAATAGTTTGGGATTGCAGACACTATCGCCCATAATTAATCTGTTGCATAAGTTCTTCGGGATTCTCATGAAAGATGTATTCTGTTAGATACAATGATGTCGCAGGGGGATTCCTCCGTCTGAAAAGCCCACTTTTAACACCGAAGTAAATGAAAAATACTTAGAAAAAGAATAGGTCAGCTCTGATTTTAATACATGATTTGAACAGATGTACTATCTTTCACTTCGCCAAGTTGTAGAAATTTATCTCAAGTATGGCTGTATGGGCCAAGATTTTGGCACCGTAATTACCGTAATTGACAGAACAGCTGAGCTTTTGTTTAGAGCAGCTGTTACTTTCATGAGAATTTCTATGAGAAGTGAGCAACAAACACATTGAAGACATTCTTTTATTTTTCCCGATATTTAAGCTTCATTAACATTCCCAGTAGACCTCTATGCGAATGTGGTGGTGACTCGTAGTTTGAAAATGTAACTTCCTTTTTGTTGTGTTCTGTAGACCAGAGTTGCTGACTATTTGGTGGGATATGGAGTATTTACTAATCTCTCTACTAATTCAAACATTGGTCTGATGGACATTTTACTTTGCTAACATTCTTGTACAGTAGCCCAAGTGTGAACAATTCTCAACACTCATAGCTGAATATTCACACTTTATATATTTCCTGGAAGTGGCTTCTAAAGTGTACGTGATTGACTGAAAATCTGGGGTGATTGAATTATTACAACTTCCAATCGTATTTTTCTCCAAAAATTGAGGGTGATCGATTTCCGATAGGGTTATCGATTTATTAGAGGAATTATCGTATTTAACATGTGCAAATTATCAGAGAGAGTACCATATTGAAACCTTATGAGCTGCCCAATTACCGACTGACAGATTTGAACTTACAGAACTGCCACTGTGCTGCGGATGTGGGGAAATAATCCAGATATGGATCTTTTTTATGAGTGGGTTATGTGTAATATCGGGTTGTAGTGTGTTGAAAATGAGTTAATTCCCAGATGATGATAAGCTTTTTGGCCCATTTAACATTTGCACACAGCGAGGTTATGTTGAGAAGGCCTGGCAAAAATTAGATTTCCTACGCTGTAAAACTTACCTTCACATACCTTATTGCTATCGTGTTCCTACGCGATTGCCCCATTGTAAAACCTTACCACAGAACCAAAAGAAATAGTCCCTGTAATGCCCCAATGCCCATGCGCGAGTACCCAGAATCCTCTCTGTCTGACCACGTCACTTCCTTCTTTCCTCTACAATCGTAGCGGTCAGACGTAGTTCCATTGTGCTCCCGTAAAAGTTTCAAGATCTACATCTGTAATACCACGATATTCCTTACTCGTAACCTTGGATTACCTACGGAGATTTCCTGGGATATTACCTTGAGAGAGAAGAAGGAATATTACCAAATTCCTTGGATTCGAGACCTACCTGGACTTCAAACATCGTCAGGGAGTATTGTCGAATAATAATAAAGATGGCGTCCGTGTTTTGTGTTGTATGTGGACGATCCAAACCCACGACGGATCCGCATTCAGCTTGTCCGCCGTGTAGAGGGATCTGGTGCGATCAATATGCCAAGTGTGCAGAATGCGAGCTATGGGCCGACAATGTATTCCAACGATATCTTGTCGGTTCATATGCCAGTGAAGTTTTGCCCCCGCCCGGCTTCGATTGTGCCGAGAGCTTGGTCGGCTCTCCGTCTCGCTCACCTGTGAACGAGCCGGACGAGTCTGCCTCTCTTGATATGTCCGTTACGCAGGATATGAGTGTAACTCCATCTAGTAATTTGCCGAATGTAGTCAGTATTTCTCCTCCTCCATGTGCAAATTCTGTTTCAGGGACCAAGATGGCGAACAAAGATGGCGGACGTCCCGTAGGTAAGTTACTGCACGGGACGCCCTTGACCTTGACGGCCAACTTTGATCCGACATCTATGACGTCACTTCCGACTGAGGGTCCCCTGTTTCGGATTGTCAATCCGGAGACTGTGACTTCCGTGGTCAAGGACTCGTCACTTCCGGAGAATCTGTCTTCATCTCGGCGCAGCTCATCTACGTCTATACCAACTACGGAGATGTCAGCTGTTCCAGCGTCCGTAATATCACCTCGCCCAGTGCAGTCTACGGTGATTATTACACCCGTTTCCGGTTTTCCTGCGTCGGGTCATTCCCTACTGAATGTTCCCAGGCTGTCCAGGGCACCTTTACAGCAGCCTTTGTCAGCTCCCCCGCAGCTTGCTCAACCGGACCAGCGTCAGCGTGTGCCTGTGTCCAGTTATGACTTCCGGCCAACGGTAGCTCCGAGTTTCTCGGATGCTTATATGCAACCATACCTTTGCATTCCGGTATCGTCTTACCTTCCGGTATCATCGTATCACATCGGAACTTCCGCTCCTGTTTCTGCGCATGCTCCGATGTCGGCTACTTCATCCTACTATAGGACTGCCTCTGCGTATGATGTTCCTGCCTATCCATCTGGTTATGGGGTTCCGGGTCATTCATCGATGTATGACACGAGAGTGACGTCATCGATGAACAGACTTCCGGTTACGTCATCGATGTATAGCAGATCGGCTCCCTATGCTGCACCGCCGTACTCTCCGCTTCCTGTACGCAGTGTAGTGTATAGGCCTACTTCATACCCTTCTGTGGCTTCTGTAGTCCGACCTATTGATGTACCACGTCGTGTGTTTCCTACTGCACGTATTCCTACACATCCGACTTCCGGTACATCGGGTGCTCACTTCCGTTCTCCCTCTCCTAGGCCTGTCAGATATGCTATGCCATATCATGCACCTATACCGAGACGACAAGTGAGGGTTGCTCACCCACATCTGCCTAGATACCCAGCTAGGCCGGCGATGTCCCAGTATGCGGCTGCTTCCGGTTCTGCCTTACTTCCCCCTTCTGATAGGCAGTGTCCTCCAGCAACATCTATTCCTGCCAGCCTCTTCGATAGGTTTAATAGATTGTCTGCTGACTTTGCAGCCCTACAGCGTGACATGTTGATGCCTCCTCCACCATCTCCTACACCACTTCCGGTGCCCGAGTGGGCTGGCTATCAACCTCGCCCCGTATCATCAAGGAGGCCGACTTCCGGTTCCCATCCTCAGCTACCACTTGATCTCTCGCAGGCTAGTAGACCTACACCTCCTTCGTTTGTGCCCAGGTTTACCCCTGTGAATCCCGGGACAGTGAATAACGCTGAGACGGAAGCGGAAGAACGGACTTCCTTGTTCGATGCTGATCCGGACCTCGCTGCATCCAGTTATTCTGATACACTGGCTCGCCTTTATGAGTTGTTTCCGGATATGACTCCTCCGCCAATTGTAGAATCCAGAAGGGTTACTGCGATGTCTGATCTCCGACAAGAGCCGTCACATCGCACGTCACTTCCGCCTTCTAGAGCTGTTTTTGAATGTGCTGAACGCATGCGGGACGCCTTCTCACTTCCTAAGACCCAAGATGAGAGGCAACGACAACAGGAGTCTAGATCTCTTTTTAAGAAATCTACTGGTGTCTTCCCGCTGGAGCGACCCGTGTTCCGGTCGTATTCAGTACACGGCTCACCTTGGCATGATCAAGCAGCAGTCCAGGAACCGGAACTCGATCAGTTTCTTGGAGTCTCTCCGCCGAAGAAAGACATTCCTCTTTCTGTTCGTCAGATGTGTCTACTGGAGGACACTTCTAGACAGGAGGTAGCGATTACTTCCCATCTCGATTGGTTTCTTTATGCCATTCGCACGATTCTTAATCGCATACCCCAAACGTCACCTTCCGGTTACGTATCTGTTCCGGTGGATGACGTCAACCTGATGAAGGACTTCCTGACGGCAGCTGCGCGTGCAGACGCGGACTTGATGGCATCCTCAGTCTTCATGTCCGCTATGTTTGTACACTTAAGGCGTCTTGCACTGTTTTCGGCCCTGCCTACGTATACCCCGGCCAGTGTGAGATCGACCTTAAGGGAGCAGTCCCCCGCCTCAGGACTTCTGTTTGCCGGTGTACTACCTGAGCTGCAGAATGAAATGTCCGCTGCCAGGACCACACATTCTTACTTTGGTTCGCAACAGAGGAAGCGATCGGCTCCCGAGGCCGCGACGTCGTCTTCCTCGGCCCCGAAGAAAGCTTCATCTTCAAGTTCTTCTTCCGGGGCTGGTGCCAAGAAGGATGTACCCTCCTCTTCGAAATCCAGCGGAGGTTCGAAGGGAGGGGGGAGCGGCCACTCTAAACGTGGTGGCGGAAAAGGGAAGTCTGCCAGAGCTTCCAAGAAATGAGGACACGGGCCATGCAGATGTGCTTTCTGCATGGCGAGACCGCACGTTGCCGCCGTTCCCAATTCCACCAGATCCGGCGCTTCCGGTAGGCGGGAGACTTGTAAGGTTTTGGAGGAATTGGGAGGCAATCCAGGCGGATTCGTGGGTGTTGAACACCCTACGTCATGGGTATCGGCTGGAGTTCGCCACAACTCCCCCGTTGACTACGTCACCCAGGGCGTCTCGAATTCCAGTGCGTCGGGAGCACCTGATGGAGATTCAGAGGTCCGTGGACAAGTTGGTAGTGAAGGGTGCAGCTATAGAACTTCCGCCAAACGATCTGTCCCCGGGCTTTTATTCTCCGGCGTTCCTGGTCCCCAAGAAGAACACCACCGAAATGCGTATGGTTATAAACCTGCGTCGGTTGAACAAGGACTTCTTGGCCCCGCCTCCTCATTTCCGGATGGAGTCGTTCCGGTCTATTCGTTCGGCTCAGTTACAAGGGGATTGGATGACGTCTCTCGACCTCCAAGATGCATATCTGCATGTTCCGATCTACAGGGCTCATCACAAGTATCTGCGCTTCCTGGTTGGCAACCGGAAGTTCCAGTTACGCGTGCTCCCTTTCGGACTATCCACATCCCCTTGGGTCTTCACCAGAATTTTCAACCCGGTGGCGTCATTCCTGCACACCAGAGGTCTCAAGTACCACTTCTACCTCGACGATTCCCTACTACGGAATCAGTGCAGGGAAGAACTCTGCAAGGACACCAATTTCGTTTGGGAGGTCCTTGTTGCTCTGGGCTATCTTCCTCACGAGGGCAAATCGGAGTTGACACCATCCCAGTCTCGAGTCTTTCTCGGAGTTTCCTACGACACCCTTTCAGCGTTAGCGAAACCTCCGGAAGACCGCTGGAAGAAAATTCTGACGTCGGTGCCGACGTTCCTGTCAGCATCGAACAGACGTGCTCTCCAGTTCGCTGCAATTATCGGCCTGTTAACATCAACTCAGGATGTAACACCTCGAGGTCGGTTGCAGCTTCGGCCGTTGATGATGCACCTCAACAACCATTGGCCGAAACGGCACCTGAATCCTACTGTCCCTGTGGCAGAGGATGTCAAACGTCTCCTACGCTGGTGGCTGCAGCCGGAGAACGTGATGATAGGTGTCACCTTCCTACCCTTTCAGCCGTCCCGTCAACTGTTCACGGACGCATCGATGGAAGGATGGGGAGCACATTTGGGTTCGAGGTCAATATCCGGCTTGTGGAACGACAGCCAGAGGAAGCTACATGTACATATCAATGTATTGGAGTTCCAGGCCGTAACCCTGTCCATACAGAGATTGCTTCCAGACCTCAAGAACCAACGCTTGTTAGTAGCAACGGACAACACGACAGTCCTC
>JAVTVY010049261.1:0-22404 GCA_036873755.1 Hanleya hanleyi
GGGATCTTTTAGCTCTATATCGTTCTAGGTGTTGCTAGGCGGGGCGCACCTATTTCTACGACATCTGGCGTCAGATTATAAAATTAATTTGTAACGGTTGAGAACCAATACGCCTTTGAACCAGACTGTGATAAATTCCCGGTAAACAAGCGCGGTATGGAAGCCGGCCATTTTCCCTTTGTTCGTGTTCCCCTAACCCCTGCTGTATATTGGCCGGCTGTCCACGTTTAGATCGAAGGTTGAATTGTTTTACCGGGAGAAGGCCATCCTGATATTGGGCTATTCTGGTCGCGATAATTCTGTATAAATCCTTTCACGGCTGGCAGGCTGTGTATTGTGTTAGACAGGTTTTTTTGTCTCGGCCGATAGGCTAGCTACACGATAGTGAAATTTGACAATATGATCACACTGGTCTGTGTGATATACATGTAGGGGCCGGTTGGCCGTTTCCCCCGTCTTTCGTTAGGAAACTAGTCATGTGTTCAGTTCAGCCCATGCTATTAAATATTTTTTCTGGTATATAGCCGGCTGAGCTCGCTAACATTTCTTGGGAATAGTGTATTTTACTCTATTCATTTATTGCATTTGGTGTCGTCGTATATACAGCATTATTGTCCTGTGATAGGCGCGCTGTGTTATTAGAGTAAGGCCAAGGTGGTATAATTTGGCACTGTCGACAGCATACATGTATATAGATCTGTGTAATGTGGCAATTAATCGTTTCGCCTCTTTGAGAGACTCGATATGCTCAATTCGGTCCGTGTTATTAACTATATTCCTGGTATTTAGCCAGTTGAACTAGTCAACAGTTCTTGGGAATAGTGGATTTGCTCTATTCATTTATTGCATTTGGTGTCGTCGTATATACAGCATTGTTGTCCTGTGATAAACGCGAAGTGTTATTAGTAGTGGCATTTTGGCCGTTCGTGGTCAATAGATTGGTAACAGCCGGATAAATTGACTCCGTGATATTGAATAATTTGAGCCTGGCAGGGTTATATAATTTTCAAATATTTTTACTGGGTTATCATATAGAGCTTGTATATTGGGGAGAATCAAATTTTTATGGAAGTTTTTGTCCATTGTCACTCCAGGTGTTACTGTGTGGTGTTGTCTATGTGTTTCTGTACGAGTGAATTGTATTGTTTCTGAGATTGACTTTTGTGTGAGATTTCTGCTATGTGTTATTATTGATGGGTCTTTGAATTGGGATTGAAGATTTTGCCGACCTTTATGAGAAATCTGCAATTGGAATGCAATTGTGCGTTGGAATACAATAGTAAATGCTCAGATTGTTCGCGGGTCAATGTGACTTTGTCTTTTGCTAACGTTTTTCCCATCCTGATAAAAGGGAAACCCGTTTTTTCTGTTTCAAGATATATATATATACATTTTTTTTAACAGTTTGTCGGCTGTCAACTGGTCGGCTAAATAATACAGATATATATTGCCTACATTTTGGTTGTCCACTACATGATTTTGATTGCTCAGTTTTTAGTTTGGGGCATTGTCAGTTAGGCGAGCCACATTCATGGCGACACCATGGTGTGTCGCTGCCATATATTATAGTATTCATGGCGAAGCCATGGTGTTGTCACTGCGACAATAGTAATCCGACTTCCTTCAATCCTTTTGAATTGAGTTAATAATTTATATATCCTGTCTGTTTTCTCCCTTCTCTTGGATCAGTTTAGGAAATTAAGCTATGAAATTTAATTGAATGGGAACTGGCCTATGTTCATCATTGAGGGGTCTGAATGATAGACTGAAGGATGTTCATGATGTTGAGCTCGAGACAGACTATTTCCTGTTTGTATTTGAACTCGGAGTTATTAACTTGTGGATGTGGTCGAGTCTAAAATCTAGTTCGTATTCTGTGTTGTATTCCTCCAGGCACGGGAAACTGTGTTAATTTAAGGTTTATTTATGTTGAACACAGGTGGCCTGACTTTGTTTTTCGGGCACAATTGACAATTGATAATTTGATAATTGATTTTTTTTCTCCCCCTGGTCCACCCTGGGTTTCTTTAGTGCCCTATTCATGATTAGTCGTAAATTGAAATAGTGCAAGATTAACAGAGAAGTTGTAACAACGTCTTGACTGTGTGGTAACGCGTGTTGCACTTGTTCTAGAGATGGGTCTTGTTCTTTTTCTTTTTTCCTAATGGATATGGCTGATTAGGCACAATTGATTTGGTTCATAAAAGTGTTTCGTCAGTTTGAACTCGAATCTGCACATGTTTAAATATTTGTTTTCATTCACTGAATGTGAGTAGTTGACACTGCGTTTCATTTTTCGTGTCCAATTTGGTGTTCCCTAGGGGGCATAACGAGGTACACGGTCTTTCTTCTGCTTTAATGAGTTTCTGGAGTGGAAACTGAGTGTGAGGAGTTGACACTGCTATTTATTTTGGTGTAAGATTTGGTGTTTTGTAGTGGACATACCAATGTGGGCTGTCTTTCATTTGCTTCAGTGAGTTTCTAGAAGGAAACTCACTGAAAGTCTTTGATATATTTGAATTTATTTGACTAGATTTTGATTGGGTATTCGTTATTTTTTTGGACTTGTTTGCATATACCGTATATCGTTCCACTTTTGTTAACATGGCAAATTTAGGGCCCATTGATGTGTCAGTGGCTACAGAGGAAGCACTGCAAAAATTGAAAGGGGTGGGGAGTAGTCGAAGTGCACGTGTGGTAGCCTTGCAGGAAGAGGGCAGGTTGGTTAATTTTAAGCATTTTATGCAGGCCACTCAGTTTAGTGCCGGGCATATAGCCGATCTAGTGCTAGAGGGGCAGATTATAGGTTTAGACTTGTCGGGAAGTCCGGAATACATTAATGCTTTGGTTGACCGTCGTTTTGAAGAAATCATTGGATTATGGAAAGTTGGAATAACGGGCCATGTAGATGCATTGGATGTAGAAATGGACCAGTTGCATGATAATATCAAGGAATATGAGATTCATTTGGGACAATTGGATGAAAAGATAGATAAGTATGGACGCCAATTGACCCAAGTGGATACTAAAGTAGGACAAGTGGAAACTAAAGTAGGACAAGTGGATGTTAAAGTTGACCAACTAGGTCAACAAGTAAACACTCAAATAGGTCAAGTTGGTGGTAAGTTGAAGCAAGTTGATGATAAGATGGAACAAGTAGGTTTAGATATGAGGACTGTTGTTACATTGCTTAGCGCTCCAAGCAGGGAAGGGTCAGAGATTTCATCACATGCGACGTCTGAACAGACAACGGGGGACGCTGGTCAGGCGGACCCAACTCCTGCTGTTGTAAATAATAGACCTGAACAATTGATTGAGGGTGAGGGAGAGACTGCAAATCAACTGAATGCAGCCCCGGTTCATCAAAATGAACCACATGTTCAAGTAAATGCACCAGCTGCCCTTCCCGACCCCCCATGCCCACTAGATCTAAATGGAACAGCAGGACTGGACGCTGGTCTGGCTAGGGATGTAAATAATGTATTTCATCAGTTGCCGCCCAGTGGCCACACTTCAGCTCCGAAGTTCCAATGCCCAGTAAATAGGAATGAATTGTTTTTAGACAATGCTATGGTAGGGGGACAATATCTTCAAGGGGATATAGATCATGGGAATCTGGCCGATGTGTCCGCTACTGATACCGAGGGGGAGGTTGAGGCCTCTCCTAGTAAATGTAGCGAATGCTCGTCCAGATCGAGATCAACCGAACGACATGTATACCGAGAACGCTACCGTAGCCAAAGTCCCCGGCTTCCCAAGACTTTAGTGTTTTCAGGGACCAGAGGGGACTGGGTTCCATTTAGGGTTAAATTTAAGTTGGAAGCTGAAAGTAGAAAGTGGGACAAAGACCAGTGTCTTAAGAAATTGACGGACTGTATTCAGGGCGATGCCATGGTGTTTTACAGCTATCAATCAGAGGCAGTCAAAACCTCGTTTGATATGCTCCTCAAAGAAATGGAATGCCATTATAATAGTAAGGAACCTCCGCGTGCATTTAGGCAGCGTTTGCAAGCGGAAGTGCAGGGCCCCGAGGATACTTTAGAGGAGTTTGCTTTTAGATGCGCTAGGTTGGCAAGGGACGGGTATCCGAATGCACCGGAAAAGATTATTGAGTCAGTAGCGGTGGAACATTTTCTCAGGGGATGCAGGAAAATACTTGCTGTGAGATTTGCTATGGAAAAGAGCCCCACAACAATCTCGGAAGCCTTGCGTTATGTGAACTCCTCACGATATAATCTGAGGGAGTTGGATTTTCAGACGGTTACATGTAGAACTGTTAATGTTGATTCAGTGGGGGAGGCTTTTCCTGATGCTTGTAAGGCAGAAGGGTAAGGGATAAATAAGAGGTCCCCTCGCCGTCGGTCATCGCGACCCTTCCGTCCACCACGACTCTGTTACTCGTGCCGTAAACCCGGTCACATAAGCCGTTTTTGTCCTATTAGACGTGGTTTAGATGGGTGGGCTGAATTAGCAACTGCAAATGGCGGTGTGGGGTCGTCCACGGGAGACGAGGCAGGTGTTACTGAACTTACTGCAGCAGTCAGGGATGTTACTCTGTCTCGTTCCCAGGGGTGGGCGATGTCCGTTCCAGTTAAGGTTGGGTCTGTGCCGGTGACTGCTGTGGTAGACACGGCCGCCCAAGTCACCGTCATGAGTGAACATCTATTTGCTAGGTTGGGTCTTCAGGGGCTGTCGTCTTCGCCTATTCGGTTGACTGGTGCATTTCGAGGAATGACCAGTATGGGAATGCTAGTTCGGCAGGTCCCATTATCCATCTCCGATTTTCACTGTACTGGAAATATAGTGGCGGCACCCTTGGTTGACGACCTGTTGCTAGGCTTCGACTTCCTATCAGCCTATGGATGTGTTGTGGATTTTAGGGATAAAACCTTGGTTATTGGAGATACCAAGGTTTTTGCAGTTTGAATTTTCATGGAATGGTGACTTGTTCAATGTGGGCTCCATTTCGCTCTGCCAGTAACTGATAAATGGTGAAGTTAGTTGATGGGCCATTGGTGACGCATTTTGTGTATGCGTCTGAGGCAATGTAGTATAGTGTCAGCTTCGTGGAGATATATGTATGTGTACCATCACGTGTATGCAGTGATGGATGTACTGTATTTGGTTTTGATTTTCTATGTGAAATTATCCTATTTGGGCGTTGATTTGGTTTTGTTGTACAGGATGTTTTTTTTGAGGCATTGTGGAATCGAGGACAAAAAAAATATATAAAATTCTAGACCCAAACCGTTGTTAATGTGTTGTGTAATGTAATCTGTATTTTTGGAACTATTGTTCTAGAATTGTGGTGTGTGCTGGAGAACCCTCGTGTGTATTCGGGAGTTGGATGTTCGGAAATTGTGATGTTTGCTGCGGCGTTATACGTGTAGTGTGTTATGGGAGTATATGATGCGTTGTGATGAACTAGGTGTGTTTAAGTAATCTTTGTGAGGGAACCGGGTGCTGGACGCCTGGGTTCGATGGTTGCTGTGTGATTAGAGAATTTCTGTGTGTGAAGATTCTGTGTGGTATATATACGCGTTACTCGCGTTTCTATGTGACTTCTATTGAGATTGTATAACTGTGTGTGCTTTGTGGGGATTTCTGTGAGTGATAAGCTATGTGACAAGTTCATGGAAGTCTGTGGTAAAGTTAATATATGGAGTGACTTGGAGAAGATACGGTATGAGATTATGTATAGTGCGGGTAGCCATGTCGAAGACCTGGGGTTGAGGTAGACGCGTCCCTCTTCATCCCATGTCTTGGCCATGGAGCCCTGGCGGGACTTTACTATCCGCCACCTTGTTATGATTTATTGTAAATCCGGTGGGGCTGGATAGCCACCACTCGGGGGGTGAATAATTGCGTCATTATTTGAATATAGTCTCAACCCTGTTCTAGTTATGAGCTCAACGATTTTGGGAGTGTGAGCTTGATACCTGTGGAGGTGTAGCAATTATGGTTATGTGTTTCCTCTGCAAACATTCTCTCTGGTGGGTAGCCGTTTGCGAGAGCGTATGTACATTGGGATCAGTGGCGTGTGGTGCGCACACACGTTTCTGGCTCTTAGTGAGTACGCCCTTGAAGGGCTCTTCCTCTCGAAATTGTTGGCTGCTGACGAAGGCGAGCCATGAAATTATTAGGGGAGGGAGAATGGGGAGTTTGATATATAGTCTGGACAGCCAGTAGTTTAGAGGCTTGTTCCTGTAGTGGATGTTATGACGGACTGGTGCTTATTGCGGCCATGTAGCTGGTAGGCTGACTTGCCAATTTATAGTCTAGATACCAGTCCTGGGTTGGATAATATTCTTGTATTTATTGCGGTCATGTAGCTGGTAGGCTGGCCTGCAGATTATATTTTTAAGAATTAAAGTAAGCAGTCCCATGCGGCTGATTCTATTTATTTGGGCCGTAAAGCTGGTAGGCTGGCCGGCCGATTATATTTTTGAGAAATAAAGTGATCAGTCCCATGAGACTGACCATTTGGGCGAGGTTTTTAGTGGGTTTGGGTATGATTAGACAGTCTGTTAATAAGACTGGACTAGTGGGGTGATTATCATTTTATTGAAGTTGGGTATTTTTAGAGGGCAGTGTACTTTTGTACACTGCATGTTACGGATTTTGACACATGTGATATAACATGGAGAATTCACGTCGTTGTCTCGTGTTTTAGTAATCATTGGCGGCGCTAGAACAGCGGTTGCCTGCGACGGGAAGGGTTCTATCTAGGCGAAGTAAGACCTTCGCCAAAAAGAAAACGGGAAGGGATGCTGTAGAGGTAGCTATACGCTCGTGAATGATAATCCCTGGAGTGTCGAAGTAAATCCTATATACCAGGAGATTGCATGATTTCCGGCTATAGTTCCGATCATTACCGACCCGAACCGGTTTGGCCCCGAAGAGAGAGGTTCGGAATACTTCGGGGCACGGACGATTCGAGAGTCTACACGCTCTCTTGCTCAGACTGGGTTGGGACTTTGAATGAACAAGACGTATATATAGAATTCGGGCTGGTTGGAGGGAAGATTTTAATGGGGGATCTTTTAGCTCTATATCGTTCTAGGTGTTGTTAGGCCGGGCGCACCTATTTCTACGACAATGTAAATGAAGTATTGTAACTAGTCCGTATACTGATAGTAGCCATACGACTATAATAAATATAAAGAGGTTATGGAAAAATATTGATGCTGTCGAGTGTAAAGAAGATATAATTGATAGAGATTACACTCTCTTTCACTCCTTGTGATATAGGAATTAGAGGCATACATCTACCTTCTGCGATCACGATTTTGTGTCTAAGGCTACTGAAGCTGTTGTACGGAAACGCAAATGTGCTGAGAAAATGTATTCTGTTACCATTGTCAGTGGCCGTTCAATCCTCGAGTAAAAAGCGGCTGATTTCAGATTTGACTTTTGACAATAGGCATGTACTTAAGCAATATGTGAAATATGAAGATTTGCGCACGGAGTTAACGTACGTTAAGCACAAGGAAAGGTTAATGACGTTTGATAATACACTCTGCTTACCATGATATAGATATGCATGAATGGGGCTTTGTGTGGAAAGAATGTAGCGTCAAACATTGATACGACGCCTTCGTCTTACCACAACATCTTAAAAAAATGACGATACGAAGGGAAGTGAACTGTGTGATAATTTGATGATGTTTTTTTTTTATAGAATCGTCATAACTGCAAGCAATGAACACGAGTAAGTGGGTTAAGTAGAATATAATCCCATTAGGTGTTGTGGCCAAGTCGAAAAATTATCACGATATCCGAATTACCAGGGAATTACTGATGACCATACCTGCGGCAAAATTGCGAAATAAGAGAATGTCAAGCCAGATTGTTACAAGGGTACAGGAATGCGTGTGAAGGAAGTGCTGTCTATCATCGGTCATTTAATCTCTATGGAATTAGTGTATACGCTACCTGTCAACAAGTCCCGATGTATTGACGTATGCACATTTCAATATGTTAGCTATGAAAATGAACTTGTCTGCATAGTTAATTGCTCTTGCTAGAGATTCTTGACGTAAGTTGTTGTTGAGAACACGTTGCCAGAACAGCTCAAGATGGTAGTCGATGCTTTACCAGAATTCCATAGGCGGGCGCGAGCAGCGTCGAAAAATAACAAGCATTTGAATGGTCCTTTATCATGGAAGAGAGGGGCGGTAGACAACTGTATATCGCTACCTATCAGGTCATTAGTATATAAAGCGGAAATTCCTTAGTATTGAGGTTGAAGCTAATGAGGTCACGTGACGATGACGTCACGAAGGACGTCACTTCCGCTGACATCACTTCCGGGTCAAAGGTCACTTCCGGTCACGTGACGGCCCAGCAAGTCTTATCTATCCCTAAATACGACCCCAGTTAGTCCAATGATAAACCTGATGGGAAACCCACTCATTGGCATTTGCGGTATCGGCTGTGGCACCTTGTTTTCTCTGTCTCGCGATGTAAAAGTCGATAGGAGGTGTTTCGAGGCCATGAGTTGACTTTCTCGGAAAAGTGCTGACTACGCATGCGTCGTGCATAGGCAGATTTGGTGTGGACATGTTAGGTCCATTCAGGCGCAGTGAGGGAGTGAAAATGATTTAACGTCGCTTACGGTCCTATTCCTTTTCACATCTGGGAACCACACGGGCGGAGTGCTATTCCTTTTCACACCCGGAAACCCCACAAGTGCCTCAGTCGCCTCTTACGTCAAGCTGTGTGAAGAGCTGAGGCCTATTCTGACCATGACATGCGATGTCGACAACGACATCCCAGGTCAATCCCCGGAAGCCCACGGGGCTAGTGATGACCTGGCACCGTACGCGTCAGTGATTTCAATGTTAGTCTCAATGGGGAACCCACTGATAGATATTTGCGGTATAGGTGTGTCACCTTGTGTTCTCTGTCTCGAGATGTAGAACACGGTCTCATGTCTATGGGTTGACTTTCGATGAAAAGCTATCATGCGGATGCGTAGCGCATAAGCAGGCCTGTGGGGGACATTTTGGGGTCGATTTGGACCAATATTTGTCCGATTGAGTCGTGGGAGGTATCAAAGTGAAGCACTCATGGGGAATTATCCGAATGGACTGGTGTGGGGTGTAGGGCTATGGTGCGCTTGCGCAGAGAGGGAATTGTGGGAATGGACGTTTTGGGGTTGAGGTGGTCCAAAAGTGGGCGTACTGAGTCGTATGGGGTATACATGTGAAGAGTTCCTCCAGACCGATGAAATCATGAGAAAGATCCGGAAACACGGACTTTAACCCTAAAATGACCCTATCAACCAGGTCTAGAGGAGCTAATATCGTGGATCGTGGCCTGTCGAGAGGTGAGAGATAGCGGCAGCATGTTTTCACAGAAAAAAATAAAGCGGAACACGGATTTACACCTGGTGAGTCGTAGAAATGAGAAAGTTGTCTCAATTTCAGGTAATAAAAATCAATGGAAATAATCCAGTTGCCCCTTATTAGTGAAGAAAGTAGAAACCCAGTATATTTTCTCTATGACATTTGTGAAGAGTTTTACAGTAACGCCTTAACTCCCTATCTGAACGCATTAACGCCCAATCATAACGTCTTAGCGTGAATGCGTAACGCCTTAACGCCTCCAACGACTTAATCGGACCGATATTGGGCAACAGCGGCCTCAAAATCTCCCCACAGACCTGCTTATGCACTACGCATGTGCACGATAGCTTTTCAGCGAAAGACAGCGCATGACCATGAGACCCCTCCCATCGTGTTCAACAGCTCGAGACAGAGAAAACAAGGTCCCACGCCCCATACCGCAAATGTCATATGATCATGAGTGGGTTCCTCATTGGGACTAACATTGAAATGACCGACGGGTACAGTGTCAGGTCCACTGCCCCGGAATTCACCTAACATGTCCTCCCCAAATCTGCATATGCACGACGCATGCTCAGTCAGAACTTTTAGACCCCTTCAATCGTTTTCTAAATCGCGAGACAGAGAAAACACACCCGATACTGCAAATGCCAATGAGTGGGTTGCCCATTAGGTTCAACATTGGACTAACTGGGGTCTTATTTAGGGATAGATAACTCTTGCTGGGCCGTCACGTGACCTTTGACCGGGAAGTGACCTTTGACCCGGAATTGACCTTTGACCTGGAAGTTATTAACCGGAAGTGACGTCATCTGTGACGTCACCAGGCTAAGCCTCGAAGATAAGGAATTTCCGCTTTACATACTACTCAAGTCGCTGCATTGTTTATATATTTAATTGTCGGGAGTCAAATTGCATTTTACATTATTCGTCATTTTCTTGTTCGGATGGGCCTAGATAGTCCTGCTGAGAATACAATGGTAAAAATGTGCGTATAGCCTCCAGAAGAAACATTTGTAACTCTGCTGCTGTTGATATATTAAATAAAATTCGCTCAGTATTTGGGCATTCAAAGGTTTAAATTGTTCAGAAAGTATGTACCATTCTAGTCTGCGGTACTGGCGGAATCTGTATGTTTACACTTCAAGTGTATAATACTTTATAATAAGCAAATCATCAATAAATTAAACTTCAAATGCATGTTTGTGTACAGGTTGTATATATTTAGAGCATATACGGGATTCAGTTCAATGCGCAGTGACAGCGTGTGTTTCATATAAAACGAGTCAAATGATAAAAACAGGTTATTTCAGTCAATTAGGTTTTACTAGACACTAGTTTTAAGCCAGCTTATAAATTGTAAGTTTTTTTCAGTGAATGTGTCTGGATGAAATAACAAAACATATTAAATGATTCACTTTTACTCAAATTCGTTATATGTGAATTACTGCATATGTATTTGCAGAGAACAATCTCGCTGTCATAGATCTCCCGGTTTATACCTCCATTTGTATGCATCTCGGTTGGATGTCGCGCCAGAAACATTACGATCAAGCCATGATTAGACGATGTGCCATGCACGATTTTATCTCACGAGCATTTGCTGAAAAAAAAGAGCCAGTCCCAAGGTGTATTCTATGCCACGAAGATCTCACAGAGAAACATATTCTTATCGACTGTATACATTTAAGTTTGTAAGAGATAACTTTTATCGAGCAGCTACTTTGGAAGATCTTTTTCTTTTTTATTTTAGATTATTTGAGAGAGATAGGTCTGTTGTGTACATTTTACTGTATTTACATGTTTTTAATGCATTAGTTCACTGAGTTATTAACTTGAATACTTAGAATTTTGTTTGATCGTCGTTTTTTAGCTGAAGTGTTGCTGAACGCGACGTTAAACCTTAATTCCACCCTCTCTCTCTCTATCCCATTTTCGGTACACTGTTGGCCAGGAGGTATTTGACCAACACTACTGGGACTGTAGCAATAATGGTTGTCCCGCAGTAATGGTTGTCCGAAGGACAACCTGTACCTGGCAGTGGTTGTCCTGACTGAAACTGGGTGTCCCCCTCCGGGGGACACCCAGTTTCAGGTACCAGTTGTCCACTCGATACATATTACTCTTGTACATGTTGCAATGCATTATATATTATATTTGCTCCCGGACAACTATTCATGGGGGACAACCTGTCTTATTACAACAGTGGCAACATTAGTTGTCCCCCATGACGTGCTGTCCATCGTATTATCAGACAATCTAGGTCACGGTATAAAAGTGACAAATTTTCAGTAGCTCGGCAGCTGTCCCAAGTGGTGCAGGGGAAAGAGGCGCGGTAATATGGATGAGCGTGGTTTCTGTAAGTTGTGGGTTCGAATCCCATCCGCGTCACATTTTTTATTACAGTACATTATCATATTTTCCATGCTAACTTTTGTACGAATCATTTGTGGATTAATGACGCCAGGTGGACATTATATTTTGATGCTATATTTTTGTTACATATATTTTAATGTTCTTATTGCTTAGATCTATTTTGCAAATATATTTGGCATATTCGTCAGTTTCTTCCGATCACAGTCAACAGTGATTTTGTTGAGCTGATGTACATTTTTACAAACAACAACATATTTCGCTCTCAAAGTAATCCACGTAGGCCTGCATAATAACGTGGAGGCAAACTAACACAATTCTAATTTTGAACTAGACACTGTAGATGTTTCTGCATTTTGTATTGCAAGGTGGTTGTTTCAGGTTAATCCGAGGGTGTTGAACCCGAATCTGCTTGTTCCCAGGTTAATTTTACATACTGAAACACCAGAACTGCTAATTAACCCAAATGATCAAGTCACTTGAGCATTTGGTGTCAATCTCTGCCGGGGTAGGAAGATCGGCTCCCCCCCTCCGCCGCCCCCTCCCCCGCCCCCCCCCCAACTTTATATCATATCTTCCTAGCCTGTGCGAAACGACAATTTCTGCAAGAAATATTTAGCTTTTAAGAAGGACGTCATTAACGATGACTTGTTAAGTATACTGCCCCCCACCTTTCCCTCCCCTCCCCGCCACTACCCCATTATCGTGAATACCGATATGTTTAACCATTTCCGTTAGAAGGTGAAACTTGAAAAGATAATGTAACAAAATTAACAATGGTCACTCTAATGGCGTCTCAGTGAAGTCATCTTCCCTGAAAGTAGTTTTAAATCTATTGTAGTCAATTTTCATTATAAATATTTTTTGTACCCCTTGAACTAGAGGCTGAAACCTGTGTGATGAAGTGACGTCATTTTTAAAGGAGGCATTTTTGTGTTTCATGTCTTCGCAAACACTGCATGATAAATTAGTAAATCAAATAGTTTTAGCCCACTTTTCCTTTCAGAAAAGCAAACGTTTTGAAGAAAACTGACGAAAACATCACTTTTCCGGGTAACCATTATTCTCTGCCCAGGGGTCAAACAAATAGGTCCAAAAAGACCCCAATATGATAAGCTACAAAGTTACGGAGTGTCAGCTCTCAAGTATTTGTTGTTCCGGATATAGGATAGAAAGTTTGGTATGAGAGACATACTGACGCTCATGTGATACAATCATGGGTCTATTGAAAATGGCGACCATATCAGGTTTGACATTCCGATTTAGTCGTATTTCTTATCTTTTCTTTATATCGTATTTCTATCCACACAGGATTTTTTTGCGGGAAAATTTCATGAACTCAAAATTGAAAAAGTTTGATTGAAAAATTCGGCCCAAATATTCAGATGCGAATTTGTGAATTTGAATGTGAATTTGATTACGTCTTTGTGACGTAATCAAAGAGACTGTTTCATATATAGTATGCGCGCTTTTAGCTCCTAAGCCTAAGAGATATTAAAATTATTTGTACGGGTGAGTACCAAGAGAACAAGAGAGCTGAAACTTTCTGACTTTCCCTCGAATCTTATTGCCGTTAGTTTGAGACCATTTGCATGATAGTATGTGCAAAGGATCATGGGAAAATGACGGTCACGAAATATCCCCATAAAATTGTGCTTTCGGTCATTTCCGTTCATTTTTTCTTATTTTTCTTGCCTGAAAGAACATAAAAGTAATCTATTTTGCCAAAACTAATTATTCTCTGTCATATGAATTAGTTTTTGATATAAAATATCGAAAAATTAAGAAAGTCAGTCCAAAAAAAAGAAGCGAAAAATGGCTTTCGAAATGATGACGTCACTGTGACGTCATGATGGCGACCATCTTGAATTGTTTAGAATTTCGCTATAGAGACTGACTCAAATATATAGTATGGAAAGTTTCAACCCACTACCCAAGATATAACGAAAATAGATCGGAATTCCCCCCACCCTCCATCCTCAGGCGGGGACAACCTACCCTGGTAGGGTTAAAACAATTCATTTATCGGCCACGCATACTATCATTGCCTTATTGGGTCACTTTACATGCTGAGGGCTGATACTGGACAACTATTCCCAGATGAAGGACAACCCTTAATACTACTTAGTTATAATCGCGATAAAACCTGGACAACCACTTCTATCGTCGGACAACGTATGGATGTAGTTGTCCATGGACAACCTATGATAGTATCAGTTGTCCCTGGACAACTCACAACAGTATATGTTGTCCATGGACAACCTGCCCCAGAAACGGCTGTCCGAAGGACAACCACTAATCAGGACAACGTTCACCTTCACACCTGTACAGAGAGTATCTCTCTGTTCAAATATACTTTCGGGACAGAGAGTATCTCTCTGTTCAAGTGTACTCTCGGGACATAGAGTATCTCTCTGTTCAAGTGTACTCCCGGGACAGAGAGTATCTCGCTGACCAGAAAACAGACTCCGGTTTTACATATGCGGTGGAGGTAACTGTACTCGGATGAGAATTTGGCAGTATGGCGTCGTAAACTCGGCACTTTCATATGGGTTAGTTCCGGAGGGTATTATTCAACGGGGGCTATATTCTGTGTGAATATATATTATTTTTCGCTACCATTTGTGCTTTAAATAAGGTCATGTCAGTGTTAAGGAAATGCTAATAATCTTAACAAGTGTAATCTTAACAAGAACATTGCAAAAGTTAATTATTATTTGTGAAACTGTTTATTGCTGTGCTCGTAATGGGTGTATGCAATATCGCTTAAGGTTTGCCTGGTAAAGCGAATTTCGATACATTAGCAATAACTGGATCTGCTTATGTTGACCCAAATACTCTCGGGAGCGACATGACCTGTGTAGTAATATTATGCGCTTGTTCCCATGCGACAAATCCTTACCTGCAAGTTGCGGTAGAAACGCACTGCGTCTTGTCAGACTAGTTGGAAATCGAGGCATTGGGAATTGCATTTATTTCAAAATAAAATGCTTTTGATATTGTAATTCATCCAATCCCTAGCTTTGCAATGGTTTAATTTCCAAATGATATTTGGAACACCTAACTTTGTACCCCGATTCGATTGTTCACTTCAATATATGTCACTTGAACAGAAGGTAACGAAAGATCCCACAATTCACAGTGTTGAGAAAACTGAGGCAAAAACGATCGTATACGACTCCATCGAAGAAAAAAAGACACGGGATGCCGATCAGACTAATCACAAAAAACGGGCCAAAATGGGCATCAACACAACACCGAAATGAACCCACATGCGCTAAAGCAGCACTCAAAAAAATGGAAGCAGATGACGGGTTGCTCAACCAGACCTTAGAAAATCAGACACAATGGAAAATAAATACATTTGTGTTTTTTGTTAGAATTAAATGGAGAATTTTCACCGTATTTTCAAATCAATTTCGGGGTGGAAATTTTATACTTTTGCGCTTGTACGGTGCAGTCGATTACACACGTCTGATCCGTCATTCATAATAAAGCCGTCGCCCATCAAAGAACATCCGCGTCCATAATCCAAAGACCTATTCCATATAACAGCATTAGCACCAAAAACAAAAAAAGGCAATCATAGTATACATAAACATAGGCTAGTTTCCTGCAAGAGAGAAGTGGTTAACAGTTTTCAATGATGCCGGTGTGGAGGTTAAGAATGTCCGCTGGCTACGAGCGTCCGGCCCCTACCATCCAACCCAGCTACACTGTAAAAAGAATTTGTTTTGAAACACGACTTCATTCGGTATTTCAAAACACTGCAGCCTGGTTTGAAAACTTGTGTGTTTCGAAACATCGATGTTTGGATTTTCAACAACTTTTCACAAACCACTCCTTTGGGGATTTTGAAACACTATGGTTGGGTTTGAAGACCGACGTGTTTCAAAAAACAACCTCTCGCTTTCCCGGAAACTAATCGGAGTGTGTCCAAACACCACAAAATCAAATTAACTTTTTCAAGATACTGAAGCATGCCGGTGTGCTGCAATAGAGTGTCCTGGTGACCAGTGTCCTATTTCCTATCTTTAATGTAGGCGAACAGTGTCCCCCCATATTTGCGCGCGAATGGCGAGGAGTGTGCTACCTGTGTTAAAAGATACGACCCGGACACTCTATGCTCACGGACACTCTTAGCCACCACACAGTGACCGGTACCCAGCAAACATGAAAAACGGTGGGGTGAGGTGAGGAGTTAGGTTGGGAGGGGGGGATGGAGTCAAAATATTGAAAACGTAGACGTTATTTGTACCTTTAAGACCAGAAGGTGAATAATATGCGGTGCAATGAATCGGTCGAGTTTTTATCTTTTCTGGCTGTTAGAAAATTACACACGTTTCCTAGGAGAGATCGTGGCTATAGTTGTTACATATTGGTTATTTTTATGCCTCCATAGGTTGGAACAAAAGGGTTAGCGCTAGTAGTAGTAAAAGGCTAAATTGGGTCTCTTTTATGCAAATTTGTGGGGCAAGTGTGGGCGGACCAATCAGAAGCGAGTATTTCAAATCTGTCACAGAGCTCTCGTCCAATCAGAAGCGAGTATTTCAAATTGACCAAAAGGCTACCTCCAGCACAGGAGAGTTCCAATTTTTCCAGGTCAAAAATAGTTCCATGTATTCCTCCGGTGATGCGGTCATGTCTGGCGGTGATTCGGTCTCGGGAAAAAGCTTCCGCGGAGAAAAAGTAGTCCCTAGATAAAATGGTCCGATGGAGTCGAGTGAGGTATCAAAGTGAAGCTTATGTGAAGGGGCATCTAATGGGTTGGGTGTGGGGTTGACATATCGGCCTTCTGCGCATGCGCGGTAACCGAAGGGTATGAAAATAGCCTTTTTGGAGCTAGGGGAGCCCCTAGTGGACCGATGGGGTCGAGTGAGGTATCAATGTAAAGCATTCGCGAAGGGGCATCTAATGGGCTGGGTGTGGGGTTGACATATCTGCCTTCTGCGCATGCGCGGTGGCCGAAGGGTATGAAAATAGCCTTTTTGGAGCTAGGGGAGCCCCTAATGGTCCAATGGGGTCGAGTGAGGTATCAATGTGAAGCATTCATGAAGAGGCATCTAATGGACTGGGTGTGGGGTTGACATATCGGCCTTCTGCGCATGCGCGGTGGCCGAAGGGTATGAAAATAGCCTTTTTGGAGCTAGGGGAGCCCCTAGTGCACCGATGGGGTCGAGTGAGGTATCAATGTGAAGCATTCATGAAGGGGCATCTAATGGACTGGGTGTGGGGTTGACATATCGGCCTTCTGTGCATGCGCGGTGGCCGAAGGGTATGAAAATAGCCTTTTTGGAGCTAGGGGAGCCCCTAATGGTCCAATGGGGTCGAGTGAGGTATCAATGTGAAGCATTCATGAAGAGGCATCTAATGGACTGGGTGTGGGGTTGACATATCGGCTTCTGCGCATGCGCGGTGGCCCAAGGGTATGGAAATAGACGTTTTGGGAGCTAGGGGAGCCACTAATGGGCCGATGGAGTTCTATGAGGTATCCATGTGAAGCCTATGTGAAGGGGCATCCAGTCATGGGTGGGTGCATGTAAAATTTTTCCTGAAAAAAAAAAACCCGGAAAACGGACTTTATCGAAAAACCTGGGAAAATGCCTATATGGGGTATGAGGGGTATATAGGTCGCCGGGCTTAACGGGGCTTGTCTATCAATAGAGTTATCTCCCCCTAGTTCCAGGGTGGGTGTATGTAAAAATTTTCCTGAAAAATACGGAATACGGACTTTATCCTAAATTACGGGAAAATGCCTATATGGGGTATGGGAGGTATAGGACCATCCTGGGAAACGTACTTCTATACATTTGCGGTAGGGTTGTGAGGTCTCGTTTTACTCGTCTCGTCATTTAGAACATGATAGGAAGTGTCCCCGTGCGAATCGGTGAAATTTTTGAAAAAGTCACCGAACCCCATATAGTCCCATACTGAGGGTATAGGATCAATGTTTGTCCCCCTGGGAAACGTACTTCTATACATTTGCGGTAGGGTTGTGGGGTCTCGTTTTACTCGTCTCGTCATTTAGAACACGATAGGAAGTGTCCCTGTGCGAATCGGTGAAATTTTTGAAAAAAGTCACCGAGCCCCATATAGACCCATACTGGGGTATAGGTTCAATGTTTATCCTACTGGGAAACCCACTTCTATGCATTTGCGGTAGGGTTGTGGGGGTCTCGTTTTACTCGTCTCGTCATTTAGAACACGATAGGAAGTGTTGCGGAGCGAATCGGTGAAATTTTTGAAAAAGTCACCAAGGCCTGGGTAGGCCCATAGGCCTATACTGCATGGCTATGGGTGTATAGGGCCATACGGGGTGGACATGTTGGAGTCTAGGTGAGTCCCTGGTGGTCCAATGGGGCCGAGTGAGGTCTTATTTTGAAGCTCTCGTGCAGCAGCATCCGACTGGGCTAATGGTTCGTCCGTGTTCAATAGTCTGCGCATGCGCAGTCTGGCCGTAGTATAGAAAACAGGCATTTTGGGTGCTATGTAGGGGTGCGTTTGGGTTAGAGATGGGCTAATCACGGTTCGAATGGGTCGTGTGAGGTGTCAAAGTGAAGCTTGTGTGGGGTAGAGTCAGAATGATGTGTTTTTGAATGCAAGTCGCGTCAATCTGCGCATGCGCAGTTGGTTGTAGTAAGTAAAGTGGTCATTTTCGGGCAGTACATGAAGGTATTTGGGATCGAGATGGGCTATTCACGGTTCGAATGCGTCCTGGAAGGTGTCATCTTGTGGTTCTCGGGGTGTACATTCCTATTTGGGGGATGTTCGCGCCATCTGTGACGTCATCGGTGACGTCATCGGTACGAGTAGTAGCGAAAGTGGACATTTTCGGGCAGTACATGAAGGTATTTGGGATCGAGATGGGCTATTCACGGTTCGAATGCGTCCTGGAAGGTGTCATCTTGTAGTTCTCGGGGTGTACATTCCGATTTGAGGGATGTTCGCGTCATCTGTGACGTCATCGGTGACGTCATCGGTACGAGTAGTAGCGAAAGCGGACATTTTCGGGCAGTACATGAAGGTATTTGGGATCGAGATGGGCTATTCACGGTTCGAATGCGTCCTCGAAGGTGTCATCTTGTAGTTCTCGGGGTGTACATTCCGATTTGAGGGATGTTCGCGTCATCTGTCGTCATCGGTACGAGTAGTAGCGAAAGTGGCCATTTTCGGGCAGTACATGAAGGTATTTGGGGTCGAGATGGTGCGGTAGGAATATCATTCTGCGCACGCGCAGACGCAATGCGGAGCTCTCGTCCAATCAGAAGCGAGTATTTCAAATCCGTCACAGAGCTCTCAGCCAATCAGAAGCGAGTATTTTGACCCGGTGCATTATGGGCCATATCCAAGATGGCGGCACGTATGTTCAAGATGGCGGCACATCCGGTGTCGAAAACTGGCCATTTCGTCGGGATGTGGTCACCTAGTGTCGAAAACTGATCCTTGTATGGGCCCTGCTAGACGTTTTGACGCCATGATATAGACCGGAGAGAGACAGAGAAAACAACAACAACAAGGATGACACATGAGGGAACAACAACAACAACAAGTTTTTTTTTTCATATAGTTTATTTTCCCCTCCATCATAACATACCCACGCTGGGGGAGCCGCGTTGGGTATATTTACAATTCAAGAAGATTCTTGTCCAATCAGAGACCGCCATTTGCATGTTTCATATTCGTTCCTGTCCGTTAGATGTATTCTTGTCCAATCAGAAGTCGCCATTTCAGAAAGTTCCATCTTCGGCCATGTTCGCTCTGAACCGTTTGTTCTAATCGTCATCGGGCAGGCCAGGATACCGTTGAGGCCACATATCCTCACATAGTTGTTTGTGCATTTTGAGTATCTATCAGTGCATGGGTGAATACTTTCATCCGATGGGGATGGTGGTCAGTTTAACCACGAAGAACGTAACATTGGTCACCCTCTCCACTTGCCATTTTGTGTTTTGTCGTTGTTGCCGTACCCATTCCAAACTATCCACGCTGTCCAGTTCCTTCAGCATCGTCTCCAGTGACGCACGATGGATAATGGTGAAAGGCTGGTCAAACACCCGGGTATTATTGCTCGGATAAAAGTAACGGAGCTGGTCTGTCTCTTTATGGCGAAGAATGTATCCAAAAGTGAGATTTAACTTGAAGGCTGTATCTTGGTCGTTGAAGATGGCTTCCACGTAGCTACGTAGACGGATGTTTTCTTCCAACCGGAAATTATATAAGTCCAATATCGGGCGATGCCGATGAAAGCAGTGTCGGATCATGTACCAATGGCGTCGATACATCTCACGCACTGATGATCTTCGGGTAAGAGATCGCTGGGAACATCCACCGCATCTTCCAGAAAAGGTTCGATGTTGTCAGGCGTATGACTCGAAACCGTAACGGTGGAGTCCGGCTGGAAATCCAGGCTCTTCTGAACTGTGGGTACAGGCGGGCTCTCCGTCATCGCATCACCCGTGGCGTTCGTCTCCCCGGGCTTATCTTCACTGGGCCTGACCTTTTGCGGCTCCTCTTCAGTAGGAAGTTGTCGCCCAAATCGTAGAGACGGGACATGAATCAAACGTTGGTGCCGTCTGGGTCGTTTGAAGAGTTGACCACATTCATTACATTGTTCCGTCGCACCCTCGTGGAGTGAGCGTTCGTGGCGCAGTAAAGCATCTTCCCGATTAAATGACCGTGCGCAGGTTATACAAGTATACCGTGCACCGTTGTGGATGGAGGCCTCGTGGCGTCGTAATTTTTCTGGGCGAGTAAATGACTTCTGGCAAGTTACGCAAGTGAACAACATCTTGGTGGTGGACAGAGTATCTGATGAAACGGCAAGGCCGCTTCCCTTTTATAGCACGCTAGCTGTTGGTCTATTTTTAGCACACTCAGTTCAACTACCTACCGGATGTAGGCTGTTTCTAATCGTCATCGGGCAGGCCAGGATACCGTTGAGGAAACATATCATCAGATAGTTGTTTGCGCATTCTGAGTATCTTTCAGTGCATGGGTGAATACTTTCAGCCGATGGGGGTGGTGGGTCAGTTTAACCACGAAGAACGTAACATTGGTGACCCTCTCCACTAGCCATTTGGCGTTGGGACGCTGTTCATAGGCCCATTCCAAGGGATCCACAGTGTCCAGTTGGGCCAGCATCGTCTCTAGCGACGCCCGATTGGTGATTGTGAAAGGATGGTCGTACACTGGGTTGATGGCACTGGAATAGAAATAGCACAATTCACGCGTAATCTTATGGCATAAGATGTACCCAAATGCTACATTTAATATGAAGGACGTAGGTTGGTCATTGAAGATGGCTTCCACGTAGCTGCGTAGACGGGCGAGGTCGGTCAGTCGGAAATTGTACAAGTCCAATATAGGGCGATGACGGTGGAAGCAGTGTCGGATCATGGACCAATGGCGTCGATATATCTCACTCACTGGATGATCTTCGGGTAAGACATCGCTGGGAACATCCACCGCATCTTCCAGAAAATGTTCGTTGTTGTCAGGCGTATGACTGAAAACAGTAATGCTAGGAAGCGGCTGGATATCTAGGCTCTTCTGAGCTGTGGGTATAGGCGGGCTCTCCGTGATCGCATCACCAGTGGCATTCTTCTCCCCTGGTTCATCTTCAGTGGATCTGTCCCTCCTGGGTGCCTTTTTAGTGGAAAGTTGGCCCTCATGCCATGGTGACGGACCATGAATCAAACGCTCATGCCGTTTTAACTGACTGGGTCGTCTGAAGAGTTGACCACATTCTTCGCATGGACGCTTAGGTGGCCCATGAATTGAACGTTCATGGCGCTGTAAATGATCTGGGCGCTGAAACGACAGTGTAGGCCCTACATATCGTACAGCTATACCGGGCGGTTCCATCGTGATTGGTAGCCTCATGCCGGCGCAAGTCGTGCCGGCGAGTGAACGATTTCGAGCACGTAGTACAAGTGAACATCTTGGCGGTTGACAGAGTGTCTGATGAAACGGTCAGGCCGTTTCCTTTTTATAGCAAGCTAGCTGTTGATCTATTTTTAGCACCATCAGTTCAACTTGGACGTCAGCGACAAGAACCCGGATGTAGGCGCGGACGTCATTGAAAAAAAATGCTGTGGCGTCATTGGTGACGTCATCAGTACGAGTAGTAGCGAAAGTGGGCATTTTTTAGCAGTGAAGGAGTATACACTATGTACAAATAGAATACAGGTGGTATGTACAAATAGAACAGTAGTGGTATGTATAAGGTACAAAAAAAAATTCTGTCAGGAGTAGGATTCGAACCTACGCCAGCTCTTCGCCGACCAGCACTTAATACCGGCGCCTTAGACCACTCGGCCATCCTGACTGTTTACAGTTTTTAACTCGTGTATGAACAGTTATATAGTGTGTTCGACATTTTTTCACAAGTCCAAGTAAGTAGTGCTCACACCATCGGCCAGGACTTTCCGTTTCGGGTAAAAGAAAGTAAAGGCGTCTCGTTGCTGAATGTACGTCCGCATTTCGGATGCTCTTGGAACTCGGCGCTTCGGAGCTCTTGGAGCTCCGGAGCTCCGGAGCTCCGGAGGTCACTTCCGCTTCCGTTCACGTGACCGGAACTGACCTTTGACCCCGGCGCGCAAAGGTTTCCACCGCGGTGGAAACCTTTACACCGCGCGCGCCGGGGTCAAAGGTCACGCGAACGGAAGCGGAAGTGACCTGA
>JAVTVY010049262.1:0-24692 GCA_036873755.1 Hanleya hanleyi
TATAACATGAAAGAAAACTATAACATGAAGGAATACTATAATTATAACATGAAGGAAAACTATAACATGAAGGAATACTATACATGTACATAACATGAAGGAAAACTATAACATGAAGGAATACTATAAATATAACATGAAAGAATAACATCAATTTATACTGTAAAATACACATAACATGATGGAATTATACTATACATTTGACATCAAATTACCTACATACATGAAGGAACGCTACACGAAAAAAAAAAAATTCATGCTATGCATATAACCTGAAGGAATACTTCACATATGACATGAAGGAATGCAAACTACATGTAACTCCTTTGTTTCAATAATGTTCAAGCTGGCTGATAACTACCATATGGTAGCTGCAATAAAAGCTACCCGTTGATATTTTTTGAATGATCATTGGTGGTTGTCAAGGTTACTGAGTGTTCAAAACAGTTCTAATCTCATTATCTGCAGGGCCTGATCAAGACTTTTAGTTTCAGCATCCATACATGGCGCAGAGTGTGATGAGTTATAGTGAAATAGGCTGCGATGTTGGAGTATTGAATACGATGAATACAGAATATTGCATAAATACTCTTGGATATCACACTAAGAATTTGATTGGAAGATGGAAGGATAACTCCAAATCCCTCCTCATTCATGAGAAAAATATTAATGATATTCAAGCATCCATGCAATATTCTGTTTATTATTGACTTTGTTACATAATTTATGTATATTGCATTTATACCTGAGTACCAGTAATCGTTTTGCAATGGAAATATTTCTTGTCTCAAAACTGAAGTAACACTTGACGCTGCCAATATCACCATGGTTACATCCAATCAGACGAGTTCACTGTGATCCAAATATAATTTACGAATAAAGTATGGAAAGGCAATGGCTATACGTTGTGAATCCAGGACATTTCCCGTCCCGGACTATTTCCCTCTGGACTATTCCCCCTTGGAGTATTCCCCTTAGGATTTTTATCACAGCTATAAAAACCTTTTTAACAGCTTGAGCAAACTTGTGTATTGTGAAGCAGCTTCTAAGACATTATTTTAGAATACATAAAAGCATACAGCACATTATTTCTGCCAAGCACATTTCTTAGTATGCATCTCTTAGCACATCATAATAATTCAATATCTAACATTTGTCTAATAGAAAGTCTGACAGCATGGAGAGCTTGGCCAATCGTTCTTCATTGTCATTTCCTTTGAAGTCGCCCAGCAGCATGATTGCAGAATGGCAGTGGATGCCGTGTCAGGGTCCTGATGAGTTGGAAGTCAGATGGATCGATGTTTGTGTCCGACAAAGCTTGGGAAAGGATGAATTCCAGGCCTTTGTTGAGTTCCCGTTGTTCCACTCATCTATTATCAACATATAGATCTCAAAGGCAGGACACCATGTCTCGTATGGCAGATATTTCTCTTGATGCTCGATCTCAAGGCTGCCGATGGCACTTGTGAGGATCTGGGCTGGTCTATATGATGAAGTCTTTGATGTCACAAGCATATAGAAATAAAAAAAACACTAATAAAACATAAATATTATTGGATGAAGGTTTGCCATAAAATTATATTAGGGAGGGGAAATGTCCCGAAAGGGAAATAATCGGGAGGGAAATAGTTCAGAAGGGAATAGTCGGGGAGAGAAAATGTATGCACCACATACAGGTGAATCGTATCAAAACATCCAGTGTGCATGACGAAGAGTTTGTGCCAGAAAACGTGTGTGTAAGCTCAGAATTTTGGCATTATTTGAGTTATTTTGAAAGCAGTTTTATAAATTCATCCGTAACCCGTTCAGGATATCTTGTTTCCACCATAGCAAGGACATCTGACAAAAAATCTTCAGAACAGCGTCTTGGGAAAGAAGGGAAGTAATACCACATGCTAGCTGACGTCATAACGATAATTCCCAGTTAAATAACAAAAGTGTTACTCAACTGCAGTAGAGTGGTATTGAACTGCAGTGAAATGTCAATTTTATGATTAAGAAAAATCCTTATGCTGAATAAATAATAAAATATACGTAAATATGGAGTTGCCGAATAAATGATTATGCTGCGTACTTTAGCAGAACTTGCTTTGATGCTGTATATTATCACTTTGGTTGTTTATTCTATTTCAGATTTCTTCCTGAGCAGACATTACGTGGACAATAAACAGGTTTATTACTGGTCCCATAAAAGCATTTCCCAGGTTGCTCGGCAACGATACTGTCAGCAAGCTAGCTCTGTGAGGCAAGATCATAAGGACATGGCTGAGATATTCTTGGAAATGTGGATTGACAACAAACCACTCATGGACAAACAGAAAAATATACAAATGATTCAATCCAACCGTTTGCTGTGTCCTCAGCCATTGTTGTATAGCGAGACCAGATACAACAGGAGGCGAATCAACGAGATGTGGTATCACCTTCTCCACTCAGGTGATAATTTCTTCTGATTGGTTAAAGAATTCTACTGGCCATCTGATTGGATGAGAGAAATTACTGGTGAACTGATGTGGTAGAAACTTAACCCTACCTGGCATGGACGGGGGGCTGGCCTGGAGGGGGAGGGAGGGGCACTTTCCACTCCCCCCCCCCCCATTGGTTTTTTTCTTATATCTCCAGAACGACAAAAAATTGAGAGCTGAAACTTCGTGACTTCTTAGATTATCATATTGGGTTCATTTTGAGCTTGTTTGCATGACCTCCCAAGCAGAGGATCATGGGTAAATTCAAAATAGTGGCCATGTGGGGTACTAGAAAAGTGATGTTTTCATTATATTTCTTCAAAAATTTTGCTTTTCTCTATGGAAAAGTGGGTAAAATTTATTTTATTTAATATCAGATTATTATTTATTTATTTATCAATGATAATATCATGCAGTTTTTGTGAAAAAAAAATTCTGACTAAAAAATGATCCAAAAATGCTCTTTTTGAAAATGACGTCGCTGTGACCTCATCTTGGATTTTTTTACATTTTCTTGTAGAGCGTGACCCAATGATATAGTGTGCTAAATTTCAGCCCTCTAGCATTAGCGATAGCGATAATATATGGGGAGGGGGGCATTTCCCCCTCTCCCTAGCCTGCGGTACACCCCAAACCGCCCAGGCCAGATAGGGTTAAAATGGCCACCTGATTGGATAAAAACGGTATACAGGCCGGCATCCAATGCGAGACTTGCACAACAGGACCAGAAGATAAACTGGAATTGGTACTTCTGTCATTTGATTGGTTAACTATATCAAAATGGACAAACAGGAAGTGGCAATCACAGGATATAATTGGTATTGTGCAAGTTTCCCATTAGACAATGTACATGTACTAGTCACCTGGTTGGATAAGAATTCTAATAGTTCCCTGATCAGGCTGATTGGACAAGAAATTCTATTGGCCACCTGAATGGATAAAATATCCTGCCTGTGTTCACAATTTTTTATATTGGACCAGTTTACAGTTATCTCTCTAATAATTCAACCTCACTTATCAAAATTCAATCACCCCCAATTTTTTGGTCAAAATTCAATCGTCTGTTCCAATAAATTTGATCACTCACTAAAATCATTGAAATAACAAAGAAATAATGGTTTTATATGCATGATTTTGAACCATTTTGTCAACTTCTTGTTCTAATAAATTTGATCACCCCCAGATTTCATGGGGAGAAATTTCACTTCTTTTGATTGAATTATTAGAGGGATTACCGTATATCAGTACGGTACAACTCCAAAACGGAGAACATTCCCAAATTGGGAAACATTTTTCCTGAACAGGAAAACTTTGGCAGATATGGTTGTTCATTCATAAATTACAAACAATGCAAATATTATACTCAAATGTTATCTAAGTAACCAAGTTTAGTATTGTTTCATACAGAATAATTATTTTTTCTTGTTATGGTTTCAATTGTTCAAATAATGCTATTGAATTTGAATCGTAATTTTCTCAGTCACTGCACTTCTCTGCACATTGACCATTCACACAAAGATATCACACTTTGACCCTGCTATCACATGATCAATGTCTTGATCGTCAGCCATTGTTAGCCCGAGATATTCCAGTCTGAATATGATGGTTTCCTGAGATGGAAACATTGGTCAGCCCTACGATCAATTGAAACCATAATAAGAAAAAATAATTATTCTGTACAATGAAACAGTACTAAACTTGCATATTTAGAGGACATTTGAGTATAATATGTGTGTTGTTTGCAATTTATGAATGAACAACCATATTTGCCAAAGATTTCCTGTTCAGGAAATATGTTTCCCAGTTCAGGAAATATATTTCCCAATTTCGGAATGTTCCCCGTTTTGGAGTTGTACCGCACTGTATATCCTCTTATGATAGCATTTCATAAAATAAAATGCTAAATTAAATTTTGGATCTGCATACAATTAGGTAAAATATTTCTTGTTAATTTCTTTCCCCAGGTGATGTGGAAAGTTTCAAGGAATATGCCTACTGCTGCTTTGAGTACCTACTGGCCACAGCACACTCCATGTCCATTCAAACACTGATGTCCAACCTGGAGTCATCCGTCAGTCTATTGTTGGATGCCGAAGTGAACCTAGTTCTTCGTGCGATGAAACTCTCATTAGATATTCTCCTTGAGGACCCCCTGCAGCTGGCTAATGAACTGATTGGACGCCTGCGTCAATTAAAAGGTGAACCACTGGTGGTCAATCAATAGACCAACTACATGTATTAATCAGGTGTTTAGTATCCTGGGAAGAAATACCTTCGCTATTCGGAGCTATGGAAATCTGATAATTAATTACAGCTTAAAGAACATGCCTCGTCAGTTCTTAATTACCCTGATTTAATTTGAGATAAAACATTTCCTTAATTTTTCTCATGTATTTAATCAAATGTAAATTACAGAAAATCCCCTAATAATTCAATCACAGGAAGTGAAATTTCCCACCATAGAATCAAGGGGTGATTAAATTTAGTAGAACAAGTTTATCAAATGGTTCAAATCATACAGATTATTCATTATTTCTTTCTTATTATAACGATTTTAGAACTGATCAATTTATTAGAACGATGAATTGAATTTTGTCCTCAAAATTGAAGGTGATTGGATTTCAATAGGGTGACTTACATAGTTGAGGACCCTACACCTCACAGTGAGGCAACCTCACAGTGAGGCAGTACAGGAAAGTCGCACCTGTAAATTCTCCTAATCTTCGATATTACTTATATTCTATTACTTAATGGTGGAGACCACCCTCCCCCCACCTCACCCCAGCCTAACCTATGTTGCCCCATGAATTATCATTCTTTATTGAATGGTGTAGTATGAATGATGATATGTTATCAAGTTATACAGTGTTGGTCATGAACTGATCACATTTATTTTTACTCGTAGAATATTACTCTGTCACACTGGATAGCCTGGTGACAGAATGTATGCAGTGGTGTGACTCGTATTCATTACCTCTGATCGTCCCACTCACGCCATGGCTCCCTGACCCGCGCAAACCCCTCATTACGGCCCTCGACATACCAGACAGAATCACACGACTCCTGCCATCAAGGAACAGCCAACATATCCTGTGTTCTTCTGAGATGAACAACATCTATATGTATCATGTTCCCTCCAAGAAACTCGTCACCACGTTTATGGGTAGGAATATTCATATATTGAATTGTTTTCTTCTTCATATCAACAGGGTTAATGTATTGTTCATCATATCCATGGATACATAATTCTATACATAAAATATATGTTGGCTGGTACATTCTGAAACACTTCCATCAGGAGCTGTGGTTTTAACCCTATCTGTCCTGGGCTTTTTGGGACCTGTTGTGGCCTGGCAGGGGTGGGGGGGGAACCGAAATTATTAATAACCCTAATTATTTTTCTTACCCCTTGAGCTAGGGGGCTGAAACTTACCACACTATACCCTTGGGGCAAGCTCTACCAGCAAATCCAAGATGGCCGCTTTGATGATGTCATTTTCAAAAACGTTATTTTTTGGTCGATTTTTCAGTCAGTTTTTTATTTATGCAATTTCTCCGCAAAAACTGCGTGATAAATTAGTAAATATTAATGTGATGTGAAATAAAATAGTTTTTGCCCGCTTTTCATCGTGGAAAAGCAATTTTTTTTTAAGAAATATGACAAAAACATCACTTTTCTTGGACCCCATGTGGCCACCATCTTGAATTTCCCCATGATCCTCTGCTCGTGAGTTATGCAAATAGGCTCAAAATGACCCCAATATGATAAACTATAAAGTCACGGAGTTTCAGCCCTCCATTTTTTGTCGTTCCAGTGATAGCGCAGAAAGTTTGGTAGTTTTATTAGAATTTTCAAAATTTTTATTTTTGTTTTTTCTTTGCAAAAACTGCATGATAAATTAGTAACTAATAATCTGATATGAAATAAAATAGATTTTACCCACTTTTCAATAGAGAAAAGCAAAAATTTTGAAGAAATCTGATGAAAACATCACTTTTCTTGTACCCCACATGGCCGCCATTTTGAATTTACCCATTATCCTCTGCTTGGGGGGTCATGCAAACAGGCTCAAAATGTCCCCCCCCCCCCCAACCAGGTAGGGTTAAGAGGTAAGGCCACACCAATTTTATTTTTTGTTTCTTGGTCGGATTTTATTTTTTTCAAATAAAACTAAAAATGAACATTTTGTCACACCTATTTTATTTTGTTAGTTTCTGCACATCTGGTCCTGTTCATTTTGTCCAAATCTGAAGGAGTCGGTGCAACTGAGTGTTCCAAAAATTTAAATCGCCCGTGAAACAAAAAAAATAAAATTAGAGTGGCCTAACTTATACTTGTGAAACGTGGGTCACACATTAGAAATGGAGAAAACATGAGCCTAAATTTATGCTTTTTTTTTCTATGGATCTTTCTGCAATTCAGGATACATGTAAACTTAAAAGTCTGTAATCAAATGATTTGCTGAAATTTGGATGAGCAATATTTATTTTTACATGTACTTCACATAATAAAGGAGAGATATCATTTAAAGGAGCTGAATAATCTTATCGCTTGTGTCCAGATGACATGTTCATTTAGAGCTAGAATTGTGAAAATGTACATGTATTTCAATAATATTCTAGTGTTTATGTGATATTTGAATATGTAGATCCAAAATTCTATTTGCAAAAGCTTCATTTGTTTTTTTATTTTCATCATTAGGAGAAAATTATCATTTGGTTGTTCCTATTCCATATCCAATTATCTCCCTTGATTGTGATTTTTTTTTTTTTTTTCGTAGTGGAGAAAGGCAAATGTCTCTTCCTTGGATTTCTGTTCATTTTCAAGTTCAAATACTTCTTTTTCTTCATATGTCCATTCTGTAGCATATACAAGCACTTCTTGGAACTTTGTTGACGAAGTAATACAAAAATATGTTTGTTGAAGAATGTCAATGATAATGAGATATGTTTTGATTTTAGGTCATGCAGGTAAAGTGCTCTGTCTTGCCTTGTCCAGTACTAATAAGACACTGGTCAGTGGTTCAGATGATGGGACGGTCAGAATATGGGACATCTCCTCTGGACAGTGCACCAGTGTCACGAGGTAAACTGGACCAAGCGCCACAGTTGGTCATCTTCATGCACAAGTCCACATCTCTGGTCCCGCTTCGAATAGCCTTGATATATCAGCCCATCAGTTCTGTTTAAAAGAATTTATCGATAGACATGAAATGACATTGACCTCGCATCCATTTCACTTTCAAAGTTTGCCGTATGAGTGGGCTATTGATTGGCTGTCCTTTGTATTTGGCCACACCTACTGCCATATTAGTAGAAGTGACTGAGAGACTTCACTCAATCATTGGTTATGTTCTGATTGGCTCGTCCCTGCTTTGTAGATGGAACTTACATCTCAGATTTGAATGTTTTCTGTGGTCTGATCTATCAAGCCTATGAAGATGAAGATGGTTGTCATTTGCATGGTCAGTCAGTTCTGTTACAATACTCCAATCAATGGATCATTTTGGAAACTACATGAGTAGTGTGACTAATGTCACAGCGACTACGAAGTAGGGTGAGGAAGAGGACTTGGGGGTCCAAATGTAATGTTATAAGTCACCTAAGTAGGTCATATTTTCATCAAAAGTAGGTCAGCTCAGAACCATCTTCATTTTATCCAGCCAATTTCTATGTTCCCACTTCGAACCTGCCATGATTTATCTGACCCTCTACAGTGTTCAAAATCCGAGGTATAAATTTCCCCTACGAATGTTCGACGAACCAATCAGAACCTACACACCGATTGTGAGTAGGGTGACATCATCCTCAAGTAGAGGCATCATTCCTCCTATAATATGGTAATAGGTCAGCCAATCAATAACGCTCTTCTAAGAAATATTTCGAAATTCAAATGTTTCCGAGGGCAGTGACGTCTCGTGTCTATTTATAAGTTCTTTGAACATTGAAGGGGCCCAGATATATCAAGGGAAGTTTGAAGTGAGAATTTAGAAATTGGCTTGATAAAATGAAGATGCTCAGAACTTGCTGGTAACAGTCCCCTAATGCACGCTCATGCCAAAAATCAAGGTTCTAATGTCAACAGTTCTCCTTATTTTGCCAATGAAAGGATTCGGATGGACTCGCTCACTCACTCACTCACTCACTCACTCATTACCGGACAATTTGCAAATGAGAGCCTACTTCGAAGGAGCATCATCAAATATCATCCAGAAAAAAATACCTTGTTTGCCTGATTTTCTTTCTCGGAACTAAATTTGCAGATTTAGTTGGCTGGCCAAGGATGCTGAAAGAAAATCTAGCCAATGAAATCTCTGAAAGGGTTTTGAATTATGGCTCAGAATGTAGCAGTAACATATACTCCTTCACAAAAATCAATAACAGCTCTAGTCTTCATACAAATTAAACCTTTAAAATAACATGAACCTATGAATGTTGGGCTCTTTGCCTGCCTTTGACCTGCTCGCACTCAACTTGAACAGGATCATGATCTTCCAGTCAGTCTTTCATGTAAGTTCTATTGTTCAGGGCTCTATATTACTGTAAAGTCTCTCGTCTAGACTCTATGTTGTACCGAGAAACTGTTATTCTCTTCATTTTCGTGAAACTTACATGAAAGATCATAATGGACTGATCTTCCAGATGTTGAAGCAGATGTCAGAGATTGACTTAAACCAGCCTTTTTTCCCCTTGGCCAAAATTGGCCTTGAGGTATTGTCGTCATCATCTTTGTCTGTCCGTCCATCCATCACTGTTTTCTTCTTGACATCATATCTGAATAAAGACTATGCCTAGGAATACAAAACTAACCACACATACATCTGATCACAGAGCAGAAGCCCATTGAAATTCATTTTAGATTGACTTATTTTTTAGGGTCGCCGGATCAATTTCTGTCAAAATATTTACAAATTAGTTGTTACCACCATTTCTCAGGAATGAAACAGCCAAGATGCTGTAAGATGATCGTACACAGATACATAGCTGGTCATGCGATGTGTGGTCAGAATAGAAGCCAATTGAAAATCAGTTGGATTGACCTATTTCTTTTGGGTCACCAGGTCAAATTATGTCAAATTTCTCAATAATTGCTTATCTCAGGAATGATAAGGCCAAAGTTAACTGAACTCACACCAGACACACATCGGGAAATATGCATGGTGTTGCCGAACAGAAGCCGATTCGAAATCATGATCACCAATGCTTGTCACCATGACCAACACCCCATTTGAATGCACCCAAGGCCAAGGGGTTCTCAGTGCTTTGTACAGCTCATGGTACTTGCCGAAAACATAACCGTTTGTTTATCCAAATGTAAAAAATGAGTATTATATTCTGTTTTTGTCCATAGTGAGCATGATGGTGCGGTGCTAAGTGTAGCCCTGTCACACAAGGATACCCTGCTGGCCAGTGGTTCCTCCGATAACACTGTGGTAGTAGTGTGTATGGAGAGTGGGGAGGTCCAGCAACGTCTGAGGGAGCACACCAGTCCTGTTACTGCGGTCACCTTCAACAGTATGGACTCTATACTAGTTACAGGTGAGCATCTCAACTACGGTAGTACATGTACCCACTTAAGGATGTCCGCTGGTGGTATATCAGAGTAATTAACTTTTTGAATAATGTGTGTAATTGTTGCATTCATAATTGTGTAATATGAGAAAAAAACAAAGAAAAAAATATAGGTTGGTGTGCATTTTTTAGCTGTAGGCAATGTTAAGTGGACTGACCCATGCTCAGTTTGATAACCCAGAAATCATAGCGTCAATGCAGTTTGTGAGAAGCAACAGGAACTTGATAATGTGAATATCACTTGTCTTTATTGCACCATGTAAGCGTCCTGTCACTGTCTTGTGCACTGTTCTCAGTGTTTGATAGGGTGAATGGAGGGTGTCTGGTTCCATGCTGTTTCAGAGATTTCTTCTTTGAGGTAGCGGGAACGCAATTTGGCTGGGTGGTGCTTGGTTGGTTCGTTGCGATATAGCTGAAATATTGTTGAAAGCGACGTTAAATTCTATTTACTCACTCACTAGTTTTGAAGCATATTCGTGAAAAATTCATATAAACAGAATTTAACTTTTTCTTATATTCTAACTGTTTGCAGATAATCATAATGTCTATCAAAATTTATCAAAATTGGATGGATGTTGCTTTGCAAAATTCTCGGCTAGAAGGCTTTTAAAGGAGTACTTACCTTATTTTATATATGTTCCTATTACAAAGGTTAGACTCTCACAGATCTATAACCAACTATTTTACTTTCGTTGAGGGCGGTAGCCTATTAGTTTTATTACAATTTGTGAAGTCATGTTTCCGCTTTGAGGTCGCCGTGGGCGCCGTCATATTGTCTGTGGGATGACGTGACTGATGACGTCAGCATTCAGGACAACGTCACGGCTAACGCTTGATCCAGGGACGTTCCAGCTACGGCATTTGAATTACTCTGGGTTCGAGTTTTAATTCGTGGAAAAAACTGATGCGGCAAATCCCACGGGGGGAATTCCTAAAAGGAAATTGGTTTAGGTTATCTTCGCCAACTGAAAAATTTCTTCCCCAAGGTTCTCAGCTGAGACTTGCCCGATTCAATTTGGACAAAATTTGAAACTGAGCGATAAACTAAAAGAGTGTCCTCTGCAATTGTCCAGTGATTTCAATTGAACGACGATGCTTCGAAGTTCATAAACATTTGCATGATTACATTTGAACTACTAAAATCAACTAGAACGTCAGTCAATTTACTGGGTTCCTTCTCCTGCGAATTACCAGCACGATCAACCTTAAATCTCCATGACGTTGTGACGTTTTTAGATGAGTATAAACTGACTTCCGCTCATCTAAAAACGTCACACAATGGTGCAATGGCGGCGCCCAGTGCACGCCGTTGCGAGCAACAAATAGTCAATATTTCCTTTATTTCGCATTCTATCAACATAAGTTTTATATAATAAGGTTTGGAATACGATTCCTGATAAATATAGTCACACTCAAAAATAAGGTAAGTACTCCTTTAAAGGAAATCCCCATCTCTTAACTTAGAAAAGGGAGATAAGCCAACAGGAAAAACAGGCAAAATGGCTGCCAAAGCCAAAAACCACCATCGGACATCCTTAAAGAGAAGGCTCCTCGATGTCATTTTTCTTATGGAATTTGCACTATATAAATGCTTCATGAAATATTGTGTTTCACGAAAATAATCCATTTGATGGAATATTGGATGTGTTTTGCGAAGAGTGGCTTTAGGGCATCACCATATTTGTAAATGAAAGCGAGGCTCTACTGGCAGTGACGTTGCTCTTGTTCATGCGACGTAACAGAGGCGATGTCAATGGTAGCTTCATCTCCTTCTTCACAATGCTAATGTCACTTCTACTCAACTCGGACATCACTCGGCCTCAATGCTAATGTAATTCCTCCTCAACTCCTGTAATACTCATACCTAACGGTGATGCTTTGTGGTTGGTTTGCACAAAATAAAAACTACATAAAATGTATTATTCGCATAAAACACGCCACTTCACAAGGAAAATATGTTTTATATATTTTGTTCTATATGTGTGTCTTTTATAAATCAAACCGGTATTATCCAAACTAAATACTTTTTGGACAAAATATGTGATAGTTTGATGAAAAAAATGGCTTGAACTTTCCAACTTTACCATACATTCTTTCAATTTCTTTGTGTTACAGCATCCATGGATCGTAAGATGGTGCTGTGGTACTTGGATGACATGACGATACTAAACAGTATTGATAAGGGTATAGCGAGTCCAATAGGCTGTATGACTCTGTCTGTGGATAATACATTCCTACTCATAGGTAACTACATTGTATTATACTGTATCATGAAAATACATGTAATTAAGGGTCTCAGCTTCTCAGACAGCTTGTTGTTAGAGGCGACTAACTGGGACACCTGGGGCATAACAAGGAATTGGACCCTACCCATGCGCTCCCGGGTTTGAAAAGAATAGGAATCAAATGTTATGATATAATTGAAATATTGAGAGAAATCGACATCAAATCATATTCACTCACTCAAGAGTCTCCCTGTTGGAAAGGAACAAATCAAACATATCGTTGTATTAGAAAAATGACATGCTCCAATTATGTATAGGTAACATGAGGCCAGGTGTATTGAATTGATATTACATGGGAACTGATTGAACGTATTGATATGATATTAATGACGTGATTGACAGGCTGTGATGATGGGACTGTCCATGTATTCTCCTTCACCACTGGCACTGAGATCCACCAACTCCAGGGTCATGAAGGCAAGGTACAGCTATACCTAGTTATACATCCTTATAAACAGAAAAGTATATTTCTATAGTTGTCCTCCCACCCAGCTTCTCCCAACCCTACCAATGGGTTATGAGTATAACAAACAGGCAGATTTCCTAAGCATACTGTTTAATATTGTTTTTATTTTGTTATTTATGATACTAATAGCCCGTCCAGCATTTTTGTATACCAGTACCTCAGAAACTGATGTTAAATAAATGTCTGATGTCCATTGTTATTGCGAAATTAAAATAAGGGAGGAAGGGTTGAGCATGTTGAGAAACGAAAGGGGCTGGGGCTTCCTCCTTAAGCTCCAAAATATTCAGTGTTTCGATGCGTAAATGGTAGAACAAATAGAGAAATTAATAATGCTGTTTTGAGATGAATTTGAATTTGGAAGTACATTGTATTGATTCTTGTAGGTGTCAAGTTTGACAGTATCTCAAGACTGTATCCATGCTGTGATCGGCAGTACCAATGGCACAGTTTACATCTACAACTTGTGTACCAAGGAACTGTTACACAGCTTCGCGGGAGGTCATAAATCTCCAATTGTGTCTGTCTGTATGTCCTACGATGAGAACATGATCTTCACAGCTTCTCGGGTAGGTATAAACAGATGGCGGTGTGGGAGTGGGGTGGGTCAGTGGATGAAAACAACCCGTCTCCATGTCAATGCATAGTGCAACTTCTCTTGGATGCTGTTATTATGGGGGACCAAATTTTAATCACCTTACAGACTGTCAGCCTTATAACAGGCTTGAAATAACATGCATTTTAGTTTAGAGGACACCATAGCACCTGCTTTATATCCGAATCAGTGCTATAATTGAGGCACCTTCGGGTGAGGCTAGCTAGATTGTAGACCTTATAGGACACCACTACTAGGCCCTTTAATGAGAAAGCATTTGAAATGACCCTCTCTCTGTAAATCTTGGTGACACCGATGGGAACCAGTTGAGACTGTTCTAGCAACTCAAAATTTATGAGGGCTGCTTAGAGTTGGAATTTTTTTTTATGCCTCCACTTATGAACATGAAAGGCATGAAGGCTGAGAGGCATCAAGTGTTTACTCTGTGTGTCTTTCTGGCACACCCAAATTGTATACTTTTGAGTATATGTTCCTGAAATGTTGCAGGCTTGTGAAACATGCTTTGAAGATGTGCCCCTGCTGTTGGTGAGATTAAATATATTTTTTTTGGTCAGATTTATGATGTGTTGCAGCTTTAGCACTCGAGTATAATCAAATAGTCCCAGAGTTTGACTGGAGACCATTGAAACTTTGTAGGCATGCTAAACATACTTTGAAGTTGTGCACCTTATTAATGTAGCGAAATGTTAATTTTTTGTCAAAATTACCATGAGTTGGACTTGGCCATTTTCCCCATCAATTTCGGTGTATATTTGGCAAGCTTGTATAATCAACTAGTCTCACAATCTTGACTAGAGGTCCTTGAAACTTGGTAGGTGCGCTAATCGTACTTCGAAGATGTGCACGTCATATTTATGTTATGAACTGTTGATTTTTATCAAAATTATTAAGATTATGAAGGGTAATCACTATATTGCACCCAAATAATGTCATCAGTTAAGCCCATTGTCTCGGATTTGCAACACAGCTGAATTTTTATCTGGAATGGTCGTATTTATATTTTTTTTTTTATCTTGAGTGGAGGCATTCACGTCCGAACATCAGAATATTGAGTTTAGTATCTCACTATTCTGATTTGTGTACATGTAATTTGCACTTTTTTTTGTCAAACACTATGGTAAATCCCCTAATAAATAATTCAATCACAAGAAGTGAAATATTTATTAGAACGGAAAGTTGACAAAATGGCCCAAAATCATGTAGAAAATCCACTATTTTCTTGTTATTTCATTGAATTTAGAGGGTGATCAAATTTATTACACCAACTGATTGAAATTTTCCCACAAAATTGGGGGAGACTGAATTTTGATAGGGTGATTCAATTACATGTATTAAGATCCACACCAGCTATGGAATATTATAAAGTTGTTGTTGTTGTTGTTTCAGACCAAAGTGTGTGTATGGAATATGTACAAAGAGGCAGCCAAAGAGGTTAATGATGACAATCACTCCGGTCATGTGACCACCGTAGCCATCAGTACCAATGGCAAGTTAGCCGTTACAGGTCGGTATTATTTATTTCATGTCAAATATATTTCAATGGATTCATTATACTTTTTGGGGTTTTTGTAATGTATTTTATTTTGTCAGTAAAGCTATACTCACTGCTGGTTGTGTCCTAATTTTATCGAAATTTCTTTAAGCAGGATTATGCAAGAAATATTCTGAATACATGTATACCCATGGAATGGTCCCAAACCCTGATGATGTATTATATCTTGATCGATCTCTCGATCACATGATGACTTGTGTATTCATTCATCTACATGACATCGCTTATGTAACACGAAACCAATTAAACTGTCATTGTCAGCGTAAAGTACATGTGCTGCAAGGCGTGAAGTCCTATATGTAACCAATACACCAAATTAAAGCTGGCTCTTCCGACTGTGCCAGTCCAGGGTTCTCGCACTGGCAATTAAGTTGATGTCGTGTAACATGAGGGAGGTGACAGGCTAATTGTATTGTATAAACATCCCCACCAGCCATTTAATTGTCATGGATGTTGGGGGCCTGCATTGCATCAAGGGATAGAAGTGAGATTTTATTGTCATGGATGTAGGGGGCCTAAGTCTTCAGGTTTAAGGACAATTTCCATCTGAGCTTTTTCCCAATTTTTTGACTTCAAACATCCGAGAAACTGGTCATAATGCACTGTAAATGGGTGAACATGGAGATCGTTTGTGTCAAACACAATACTGTAAATGCCTTATTCTTTGTGGGAATTACCTTTCACGGTCTGTCTGCTTGTATTATTAAAGAGAAATGGAGGACAAATTATTAGTATAACGATTTCACTGCTGATGCTGTTAATACCGGAGGTGGCAGTTTGAATGCTTAGCTCAACAATGTTATTTTATGTCCTCTGTCAGTGTTTCCATCCGATCAAAGATCAAAGCGATGTACAGAGACCATTAGAGTTACAACTTCACAGGAGTTTTTCATATACCTTCCGTGGATGAGAAATTGTACATTGTTTCATTCTGTTTCCAAAATACATGGACAGTAACCTCAGATTAAATTATTTGTCATTATTTTTCAAGTAAAAATAAAACTTACCTGCAGGAGGATGTATGAATAACGACAGAAACAACAACAAGGACACACTCACGAGTTATCACTTTGATTTTCGGAACAATTCTTCTTTATTCAATATGTGTACATATATATAGGCTCAACTATTAAGAGAAAAAATAGGAAGATGTATTCAACTATCAACTGTCTTTCACAGAAAACCCTTTACCACAAAAATAGTTCTTCAATAGACTGTATGAAAAATATTTTATCTATTTTTTTTAACTGATCCACTCTTTTATATAGGAGGTAAAGATGGCGTCTTGAAGTTATGGAACCTAGATCTGAGTGTATTCACGGAAAACTTGAGTGGGCATACTGCCTCTATCACATGTGTTGCACTGGCAGGAGACGAGGCCTTCGTATTATCAGGATCAGCGGACAAAACTGTCAAAGTCTGGAGCATCACAATGGCATCTGTCATCACAGATTATACAGTAAGTTATTCTAACAGAGCAACATTTCCTTATTCAGATTTTTCACTATACATTTACCTGTCTATTTTCTTCAAATTTTCTTGAAATAAATATTCGTTGAAGCATGTTTTTAATGGAGGACCTGTACAACAATACTATCATGGACATCTCACTTTCACTTCCATTTTACACATTTCTGATCCACCTCACCAATCATCCAATCCAGAATTGGCACTTCCCATTCCTCCAGTACCTCTTTTTTTGGGACCTCCTGAAGCCACTATGTAAATAGTAGGCTTATATCAGGGCTCGATGTTAGATCGCAAATACACTATACAGGAATAAATGCACTTGTGCTAAGAAAAAAACCGAACAAAATGTACGTCAAAGTCTCGCGTCACCGTAAATTTGACAAGATCTGCCATACTGTAAAAACTTGATTGTCATGACAGATGCACAGCTGGTGAATTTATTCAGCCAAAACGACCTGTCCAGTCGAGCTTGTCAGCTTAGAAACTACCTGCCTCAGTGCTACGTTAACCTGTCTCAGGCAGTTGAGCAGTCTTTAATGTCGAGCTCTGTATATACTACATAGACTTCACTTGAAATACAGTCCAATATTATAAGTTATACCAGTGTCTTGCGTTGGTATACAGGCTGATATTTCGTCGAGAAGATAAATATTTTCACGAGCCCGAAGGGCGAGTGAAAATATTTATCTTCGAGACGAAATATCAGCCTGTATACCAACGCAAGACACTGGTATAACGAATTTATCACATTGAAGAGCTATTTTTCTGGTTGGTTTAACATATATCACCAACTCAAAAGAAAAACAGGCATAACTCAACGTTGAACAACGACAACGTAAGACATCGTGAGTCGGACAGGCAGCTTTGATCTCTTTTCGATCTGTTCCGCGATGAACAATAAACTGGATGAAATACTTAGCTGACATTCTGACGTTCCTGTTTATGTGGCATATAAAGCTTTGGATGATAATTTATTTCTTATCTTCATCCGCAAATACACAATTTGCCTCGCACAACTTGTTCCAGTAGCGGAACTCGCCCATACAAACTCGCGCAGACAAATTCGCCTGAAACAGGCTTTGCCTGCAGGTGTTGCACGCGCGTCCTTGACTGCGTTGGTATATGGGCACGCGCGTCCTTCACAGCATTGGTATACGAGAATTCTGAATTGGTATACCAACGGTGGATAACGAATACGGTCTAATGCACTATGGTAATTAACCAATCAAAACCCTACAATTTACTCTGAAATGTGATAAACAAACATATTTCATGGCAGCTGTTATTTTACCAGGAATACAAATTACAATATCTGTGTGTTTGCAGTCATTTTTGGTCTATCTTTTATGTACAGTGTCACAAATCTGGGCATAACAAATTTAGAAGTCAATATGGGAGGCTTCCGTTCAAAAAAGGCCTTAACAACAGAACATCACATGAAAGTTTAACCAGATGATTTTGGTGATAACGGTACAGGATTAATAAAAAAAAATGTTTCTATTTACAGCAACACGAGAGTGGGATAGAATCAGTGTACGTGTTAAATGATAACATGAGAGTGATGTCGATAGATAAAGATCACAGACTGAGACTGTGGATGGCTGATTCTGGACAAACACTCTTCACATACTCTGACCCCATCGCGGTCATGGCCCTCGCTCCTAACAGTGAATACGTCTTCTCCAAGTCGGGACAAAACAGGTCTGATCACTACCATGTTCTGTTTTGTTCATCTTTATCATGCTCTTAGTCACTTTTAAATATAAATTTGGTCAAACCGTCCGATCAGGTTAGAGAAAACTACCTCTCAAAAACAATTTTCGACAATTTTGAAATTTGCAGGATATGTGGTCAGTGCCCTATAGTTGTGCAGCGTGAAGTTTCTCTGCGTTTCGCGTATATTTTCAAGAGTTATGGCCCTTTGTTCTTCAAGTCTTTGTGAATTGGGACTTGTCCGGGCTGGATCTCGGTTAATATTGTATGGACAAGTATGGAATTTGCAGGATATGTGGTCAGTGCCCTGTAGTTGTGCAGCGTGAAGTTTCTCCGCATTTTGCGTATATTATCAAGAGTTATGGCCCTTTGTTCTTGAAATCTTTGTGAATTGGGACTTGTCCGGGTTGGAACGCGATTAATTTTGTATGGACAAGTATGAAGTTTGCACGATATGTGGTCAATAGTTGTGCAGCGTGAAGGTTCTCTGCTTTCGGTTATATTTTCAAGAGTTATGGCCCTTTGTTCATCAAACCTAAGTAAATGGGATATATTTTATTTTGTTCAGGCTGGATCTCAGTCCATAACCAATTTGGACTGGGAAAATGGCTATAAAATTGTTATTCTACATTCCAAAGCAGACCACATAGGTCCTGAAGTATGAAATTGGCCCGAAAAGAGTGAATTGGGTGCAAAATTCAAAGTTCGCTGATCGCTTCATAATTTCACCACAATGTACTCCCAACATGCCCAAGGAATGTAGGTCTCATAACCAGGTCACATTTTCGGATTTGGCGAAAGCCCTCGCGACCATCTTGCATCAAAACATTGTATTATTACTTGTTGGTCGATACTTGGAATATGTATTATGCGAGGCATGCCAAAAAAAATGACTGAAACAGAATTTGTATAATTATCTAAATTAGGCCTCCATCAACCAATACAGAACAGAACAATGGTGGGGCAGTGTCGGATTAAAGCGGAAGGGGGGGGGGGCATACAATTGAGCAATCTCTGATTGCTTCCTTGCTGTGTTATATATAAGCTAAGTCTTCTAAAGATTTTGTAGTGTTATGATGACTGAATCAAAAGTTATTTAACAAAAATGATCTTCTAACCTGTTCATGACCATGTTTGATTACGTCACTCTCCGTCGCATTTGAGTTTTTAACCCTCGATCAAAATTGGTCTTGGAATGTTGTCATCATGTCATCCACCCATCTCCATTGTCTCCACTGACTTTTAATTTACAGTAAGTTTCCCATTAAAGTATTCGCAACCCTAAGTCAATTTGAAATTGTTCACTTTTAATCAGGTCACATGACCTTGTTCCCTAAGTGATCAAAAACTGTACTAGGTATAAATTTTGTCTGGATTATTGATTATCTGTCGCTTATATTTTAGCCTGAAGATCTGGAAGACGATAGACTGCAGTGTAATACAGACAGTGTCGCATAATGGGGAGATAACCTGTGTGGCATGTACTGAGGACTCGGAGCATGTGATCACGGGCTCTGACGACATGTCACTCAAGGTCTGGGAGACCAAAACTGGCAAGTTAACACAGGTCAGTCCAATGTAGGTTAGAAGGGAGTCATTATTTTCTCTATCTCTCATAATGTTAAATTCCAGGAAACCTACTTACTGAAACTAAAACAATAATTCCCGGACATTTTGTTCATTCACAATAGGCCGGTAATCACCTAGACTCTATGAAAACATGATGGCAAAGAGAGAAAATAACAATGTGTGATTATTCCTTTTCATTTAAGCCGAATGGAGCTCTGGTGTGCAGCTGGTAAATCCAGTAAACCTCGCGCAAACGGCGTTTGGTGGTGCTGGATTCAAGAGACGGGTCTGTCTTAAGAACTTCAATGATTTGATAGTTGATGTTGTTGACAGAGTGACCATGCGACCAGAAATGTCTTGGTGCAGGGTTATCACTGCAATTCCGAGTGTCGTTGAAGTGTTCTCGAATTCGCTCATAAAATGTGCGTTTGGTTTCTCCAACATATTGTTTGGAGCAGAGGGAGCACGTGATAAGGTAGATCACATTCTGAGTATCTGTGGTTTGCATTGAAGCAAGAGACCAGTGGGTGCTCTGTTTTTGTCGATACAATGCTGTAGAAAATGGAGGTGGGCAGTGTGCCGCTCGGTCCTACACAGGATGTTCCTTGTGAGTCGGTACGTGGCCATAGCATCTTCGGGAAGGCGTGGGCTTCCTCTGCGGGGGTCTGCGTTGGTCCCGCTGGTGCTTGGTTCTCCGTCGACCCTCCTGCGTTTTCGTTGTTGGTCATCGGTCTCTTGTCTGAGATCAATGACAGATGAGATGGGCGTGACTGTGTCCATTTCATCAAGGTTCAGGTTGAGTTCCTCTAAGGTAAGCGAGGTGCTGCTGCTCGATCCTGGTGCTTAATTGGCTGGTTGGGCCATGGCTCTGCCTTCTGTAGTGGTGGTTGAGTAGGAGTAGGTACAAGTGGAGAGTGGTGAACCAGTACAGTTGGAGAGCCTGGAGTGACCAATGGATTCTTCTGGATGGTGCCTGACCGGTTTCGATCTGGTGTGGATCTCATCAGAGGCTTGCAGATGGTGACTGCTTTCCGCTTTATATACCTGCGGGCAGTTGACCGGTGTTGTCAAGTGTGACCGGTATGTTGACCGGTGAAAACAAAGGTTGGCAGGCTGTTGGCCTGTGTTGTCAGGTGGTTGACATGTTGACCGGCAGATTGGTTTCTGGGTCGGCATGTTGACCGGTAGGGGTTGCTGGGGGCCGATGTGACCGCAAAACAGCAGAAACGGCTGAAAGTGTTGACCGGTAAGGTAAAGGAAGCAGATTAGGCCTCAATGTGGGCTCTGGAGGTCTAAAGTTTGGGCTAATGGCCAAAAGACCGAAAAAAGAAGACTAAGGCTGTCTTATGAAGAAGCAAATAAATGTTTTATTTGTAGAAGGCTAGAAAGTCATTGTAACAATCAGTGATGACGTCACAATGAGTTAGGAATCTCGACGTTAAATGGCGTCGGGAGCGCCCAAGACGTCATGTGTGGCGTCAACAAAGAACTAGACTGTTTGTCTTTATAAGCGACGCCATAAAGGTGACATCGCGGCCTGGAGAGTATGTACTCTCTCAGTGTGGCCCAGGAAAAGGAAAATACACACAAAGGAGGTGTACAATATGGCAAAGAGAGAAAATAACAATGTGTGATTATTCCTTTTCATTTAAGCCGAATGGAGCTCTGGTGTGCAGCTGGTAAATCCAGTAAACCTCGCGCAAACGGCGTTTGGTGGTGCTGGATTCAAGAGACGGGTCTGTCTTAAGAACTTCAATGATTTGATAGTTGATGTTGTTGACAGAGTGACCATGCGACCAGAAATGTCTTGGTGCAGGGTTATCACTGCAATTCCGAGTGTCGTTGAAGTGTTCTCGAATTCGCTCATAAAATGTGCGTTTGGTTTCTCCAACATATTGTTTGGAGCAGAGGGAGCACGTGATAAGGTAGATCACATTCTGAGTATCTGTGGTTTGCATTGAAGCAAGAGACCAGTGGGTGCTCTGTTTTTGTCGATACAATGCTGTAGAAAATGGAGGTGGGCAGTGTGCCGCTCGGTCCTACACAGGATGTTCCTTGTGAGTCGGTACGTGGCCATAGCATCTTCGGGAAGGCGTGGGCTTCCTCTGCGGGGGTCTGCGTTGGTCCCGCTGGTGCTTGGTTCTCCGTCGACCCTCCTGCGTTTTCGTTGTTGGTCATCGGTCTCTTGTCTGAGATCAATGACAGATGAGATGGGCGTGACTGTGTCCATTTCATCAAGGTTCAGGTTGAGTTCCTCTAAGGTAAGCGAGGTGCTGCTGCTCGATCCTGGTGCTTAATTGGCTGGTTGGGCCATGGCTCTGCCTTCTGTAGTGGTGGTTGAGTAGGAGTAGGTACAAGTGGAGAGTGGTGAACCAGTACAGTTGGAGAGCCTGGAGTGACCAATGGATTCTTCTGGATGGTGCCTGACCGGTTTCGATCTGGTGTGGATCTCATCAGAGGCTTGCAGATGGTGACTGCTTTCCGCTTTATATACCTGCGGGCAGTTGACCGGTGTTGTCAAGTGTGACCGGTATGTTGACCGGTGAAAACAAAGGTTGGCAGGCTGTTGGCCTGTGTTGTCAGGTGGTTGACATGTTGACCGGCAGATTGGTTTCTGGGTCGGCATGTTGACCGGTAGGGGTTGCTGGGGGCCGATGTGACCGCAAAACAGCAGAAACGGCCGAAAGTGTTGACCGGTAAGGTAAAGGAAGCGGATTAGGCCTCAATGTGGGCTCTGGAGGTCTAAAGTTTGGGCTAATGGCCAAAAGACCGAAAAAAGAAGACTAAGGCTGTCTTATGAAGAAGCAAATAAATGTTTTATTTGTAGAAGGCTAGAAAGTCATTGTAACAATCAGTGATGACGTCACAAGAGTTAGGAATCTTGACGTTAAATGGCGTCGGGAGCGCCCAAGACGTCATGTGTGGCGTCAACAAAGAACTAGACTGTTTGTCTTTATAAGCGACGCCATAAAGGTGACATCGCGGCCTGGAGAGTATGTACTCTCTCAGTGTGGCCCAGGAAAAGGAAAATACACACAAAGGAGGTGTACAATATGGCAAAGAGAGAAAATAACAATGTGTGATTATTCCTTTTCATTTAAGCCGAATGGAGCTCTGGTGTGCAGCTGGTAAATCCAGTAAACCTCGCGCAAACGGCGTTTGGTGGTGCTGGATTCAAGAGACGGGTCTGTCTTAAGAACTTCAATGATTTGATAGTTGATGTTGTTGACAGAGTGACCATGCGACCAGAAATGTCTTGGTGCAGGGTTATCACTGCAATTCCGAGTGTCGTTGAAGTGTTCTCGAATTCGCTCATAAAATGTGCGTTTGGTTTCTCCAACATATTGTTTGGAGCAGAGGGAGCACGTGATAAGGTAGATCACATTCTGAGTATCTGTGGTTTGCATTGAAGCAAGAGACCAGTGGGTGCTCTGTTTTTGTCGATACAATGCTGTAGAAAATGGAGGTGGGCAGTGTGCCGCTCGGTCCTACACAGGATGTTCCTTGTGAGTCGGTACGTGGCCATAGCATCTTCGGGAAGGCGTGGGCTTCCTCTGCGGGGGTCTGCGTTGGTCCCGCTGGTGCTTGGTTCTCCGTCGACCCTCCTGCGTTTTCGTTGTTGGTCATCGGTCTCTTGTCTGAGATCAATGACAGATGAGATGGGCGTGACTGTGTCCATTTCATCAAGGTTCAGGTTGAGTTCCTCTAAGGTAAGCGAGGTGCTGCTGCTCGATCCTGGTGCTTAATTGGCTGGTTGGGCCATGGCTCTGCCTTCTGTAGTGGTGGTTGAGTAGGAGTAGGTACAAGTGGAGAGTGGTGAACCAGTACAGTTGGAGAGCCTGGAGTGACCAATGGATTCTTCTGGATGGTGCCTGACCGGTTTCGATCTGGTGTGGATCTCATCAGAGGCTTGCAGATGGTGACTGCTTTCCGCTTTATATACCTGCGGGCAGTTGACCGGTGTTGTCAAGTGTGACCGGTATGTTGACCGGTGAAAACAAAGGTTGGCAGGCTGTTGGCCTGTGTTGTCAGGTGGTTGACATGTTGACCGGCAGATTGGTTTCTGGGTCGGCATGTTGACCGGTAGGGGTTGCTGGGGGCCGATGTGACCGCAAAACAGCAGAAACGGCCGAAAGTGTTGACCGGTAAGGTAAAGGAAGCAGATTAGGCCTCAATGTGGGCTCTGGAGGTCTAAAGTTTGGGCTAATGGCCAAAAGACCGAAAAAAGAAGACTAAGGCTGTCTTATGAAGAAGCAAATAAATGTTTTATTTGTAGAAGGCTAGAAAGTCATTGTAACAATCAGTGATGACGTCACAATGAGTTAGGAATCTCGACGTTAAATGGCGTCGGGAGCGCCCAAGACGTCATGTGTGGCGTCAACAAAGAACTAGACTGTTTGTCTTTATAAGCGACGCCATAAAGGTGACATCGCGGCCTGGAGAGTATGTACTCTCTCAGTGTGGCCCAGGAAAAGGAAAATGCACACAAAGGAGGTGTACAATATGGCAAAGAGAGAAAATAACAATGTGTGATTATTCCTTTTCATTTAAGCCGAATGGAGCTCTGGTGTGCAGCTGGTAAATCCAGTAAACCTCGCGCAAACGGCGTTTGGTGGTGCTGGATTCAAGAGACGGGTCTGTCTTAAGAACTTCAATGATTTGATAGTTGATGTTGTTGACAGAGTGACCATGCGACCAGAAATGTCTTGGTGCAGGGTTATCACTGCGATTCCGAGTGTCGTTGAAGTGTTCTCGAATTCGCTCATGAAATGTGCGTTTGGTTTCTCCAACATATTGTTTGGAGCAGAGGGAGCATGTGATAAGGTAGATCACATTCTGAGTATCTGTGGTTTGCATTGAAGCAAGAGACCAGTGGGTGCTCTGTTTTTGTCGATACAATGCTGTAGAAAATGGAGGTGGGCAGTGTGCCGCTCGGTCCTACACAGGATGTTCCTTGTGAGTCGGTACGTGGCCATAGCATCTTCGG